>PVLD010002774.1:102308-157304 GCA_004027595.1 Dinomys branickii | reverse complement strand
ATACATCAGTGAGTGTCATTGGCATGATCTTTCTGCACATGCAAATCACCCCCTGCGTTTTAATGAGGCAGAGCTAGGGAGTCACTGTGGCAGAACATTTAGCAAACATTTCCACAGACGGGACAGTTCATTCATAGTGATAAAATCTTGTAAGGAAAGAGAGCAGAATAATGGCATGCTATGTGTGAGTGTTACAAGAGAAACTTGGAATTTTGGCCAGGGAAGGTCTCTCAGAGATGTGGCATTTGCATCCAGCTCTCCTCTCCTCACCTCCACCTCCTCCACCCCTGTGTACTCCCGGCACTCCTGGCTTCAATCTGCCAACCAGTGACTGCCAGAGAGTGCATGGGAGGATGGGGGGGGGCAGGAGCTATGAGTGACAGTGACTTAGGAAGGGGGACCATTCATGGACGGATAGAAATGAGGTCATGACTGCTCAGTTAACCAAGCCTGTTGCTTCGCTCAGTCTTTGAAGTAGGGCCACAGAGGGTAGAATCTTTCCTTGGCCAGGCACAGGTGCACAGGAAGGCTTTTTTTTTTTTAATGTTTTTAAATAGCAGATCTGTTGGGAAGCCTCTGCAGATATGCTAGAAGACACAGGAACAGGAGGTGTTCTAGATCAAAGCCCAACTGTTTTCTCAAAGAAGAGTTAAGTACACAACAACCTGTGTGCACAGACACTCAGATAAGGGATTTTGGGGGAGTGTGTGTGTGTGTGTGTGTGTGTGTGTGTGTTTGTGCCCTCACAGAAAGATGAGTAACAGGCTGCAGAGGGAGGGAGGAGAGGAGCTGGAAGTCCAGCTCAACACTATCTAGTTGAAACATCAGACATCTTGCAAGCTGTGTGCAGTACTTGCTGACCTCTCCTTATTTGGAGATCACTGACCCTAAGTGTTATGAGGTGATGCTAATGTTAATTCTTTGAAAACTAAAGTACCCAAATGATACCCAAACCTGTAGGGTAGGAAATCCTGGCATGTACTGTGAATAGCATACAACAAAATAATAAATGACTGCAGTTTTACATTTCTTAGAGGAAAACCCAGAGAGTAGTGGAGTAATAGAAACAAAGTAGTGACAACTATAAAAGACAAAAGTCCACTGTCATAATAGTTCAATTGCAAAGAAAAGCAACCTGAAATAAGTCGTGTTTGTGAGGCTGGAGGGACAAATATTTCCTATATAAAATTTGTGAGAATTTATTGCACCCCATATACACATATATAAATTACTTCTTTCCTTTAGTCTATTGGTTATAGACTGAATTTTGCCTTCCTACATGTTGAGGAGGAAAACTTTTGCTTTTATGGATGTAGTTCCCAAAATCTCACTAGAGGGTGGTGTTGGTTTTAAAACCCGAGGTCACTGCTATCTACAGTTCATTCATTCTGGGCTGCGTTTATACGTAAAGAAAAGGTAAAGTCAAGCAGTCTGTCTTCCCTAGAAGTCAGTAAGCGTCAGACCCCGAGCTGCCCCAGGGCCCCCAGCTCTGGGAGGATGGAGCCCTAACAGAGCCAGATAAAATAGTGAGCAGGTTCGGGAGGAGCTGCGCGGGTCTCACTCAGCGCTCACACTGACTGATAGACAGGGCTCTCCAGGCCTTTATCTCCTTTCCTAAACAAAAAGGTCACTTTAGACGATCTCTAAATCCCCAGTGCAATGCGAAAACTCTGAGATTCTAACAAAATTCTAGATCCAAAAGGTGGCAGACTTTCTGGTATTTTGGTTAGACTAGGAAGCAGCAAAATCTTAAATTGTTAAACTGTAAACCAAACACAATTTAATGTTACAAGAAAGGTTTAGTATAGGTTCAGGTCTCGTGCTTTGGAGCCATTGTTTGCCCTGGCGTGTTCTTTGGTCAGTTTGGGCGCCCGAAGATTGCTCCTCTTGGTTGCTAGAGTGGAGGAAATGAGCAGATACGTTTATACAGAGTTATCTAAAGAAAGGAACTTGAGGCTTGTTCTGCAGGAATGTCTCAGGGTCAGGCAAAATCTCCCAGCTCACCCTGTCTGAGCTCACTCCCATTGGATCTGTCTTTGTTAGAGGTTTCTCCAGAAGGATTCGGACTCGCAGTGCGTTTCAACCCCTCTGTTCACCCAGGCCCCTTCCCTTGCCATCTTTTCTCGCGTTGCAGAGTGACGGGGAATCCTTTCGGAGGCCCTGAAGCAAATTATGCAACCCCAGGGGCCGGCGGTGCCAAGCTCTGCTCTGTCTCCAGCGCCCGGAACGCGCTGACACTAAGCTCAGCACCCGCTTTCCTGCAAACCGCTTTGTTCTGGGAGAACGGGTTGGTTGCATCTCGGGCTGGTGGTGCACATGTGAACTTCCCGGCGTGTGCACCCAGCGCCAAGGACGCACGCGCGCCCCCGCCGCGGCCCTCCGCCGGCCCTCCCGTCCCTCCTCCGCCTCCCGCCGCCTGTCTCCTCCCTCTCCCGCCCCTCCCGCCTCTCCCGCCCCTCCTGCCCCCTCTGGTACGCGGGCCGCCGGCCCGGCTGTCACCGCGCTGCTCGTGGATCGCCCCGCGCGCCCCGCCCGCGCGCACCCGTGCCAGGCCGCGCCCCGCGAGTATGTCCGCGCCCCCCGAAGTAGTGGCGGCGGCGGGGCGCTGAGTCGGTCCGGGGGTAGCGCGGCCGGAGCCCGGAGCCATGGCCGAGGGCGCCGCGGCCGCTGGGGACGAGGGCGCGCGGGAGCGCGGGCGCGGGGTGGCGGTGCCCGGGGGCGGCCCCGGGGACGGAGAGGCCCTGCTGGAGGCGGCGCGCGCGACCCCGCGGCGGAGCAGCATCATCAAGGTGGGCGACGCAGGGACCCAGGGGGCCGCGATCGGGCGGGGCGGCGGCTCCGAACGGCTCGCGGCCTCGCGGGCGGCAGGAATGACTTTACCGGCCATAGGGGGAAAAGTTGCGCCTGCCGCGTACCCGCGATCCGGCCGTGAGGAGGACGCGGCCCCGCAGCCGCGCAGGATGGGCGCCCTTGCTCTGCAGTGACCCTGAGCGGCCCGTGGTCCCAGGCGCAGAACTTCCCGGAGGAGCCTCAGCTCCAGCCTCATCCGGCGCGGGCTCCCCGCGTCCCGGCAGAGCGCCCCGGCCCCGCCGCCCCTCGGGGTGGCCACTGTCCAGCAGGCGGGGAACGCGTGAACGTTACCCCCGCTGCCCGCATTCCACTTGGGGCTGGCTTCCCTCTGCCTAAGATTTCATCTTTGGGGTCACGACTTTGAGAGAGTTTGGGCTGAGGACCCTCGCTATGGCTTTTGGCTTAGCATAAATGCAGGTGAGATCGATTTTGTAGAGAACACCCCCCGGTCCAGGTGACGGTGAAGGATGGGCTGTCCAGTTTAAGGGACTCACCGCGGGCTGACACCTCAGTGCCTGGCAAGCTAAGCTGCAAGGTCGGTGCGCAGGGCATGTCCCTGTCCCAAGCTCCCAGCGTCTGGCCCGCGTGCGTCCCGGCACCACCAGCTCCCAATGGCCGGACACTTGCCCAGCACAGACACAGGGAAACTTAGAAACCTACCGGGAGATTTGCATATTAACAGAGGAGTGGGTGGCAACTGCAGTTAACTTGGAGTAGTTTGTTCTGTTGTGGCTTTGTGATTCTGTGAAAAGGAGTATAATATTCTGGGTGCGAATTGGATAAAAGGGAAATAACTTTTTTTAACCTACAAATAAAAAATGTACTGTTTTGAAAGTTAAAAAAATCACTTAGGAAACTGGTATATTTTTGGATTCTAAGATACCCATTGTGAAAACAGAAAGTACAAGGTACTTTAAAGTGCGTGATCTGCGCTTTCAGATCAGACGGTGCTGATTTCCATTCTCTGGGTAGTGATGCCACTCTTGTTCTGAAGTTTCTTTTTATGTCAGAAAAGGAGACAGCAGAGTACTAAGCTGATCTTTTCCATTTTATTTATTTTATTTTTTGTCTTTTTGAGACAGGGTTTCACTGTGCAGTTCAGGTTGGCCTTCAGCTCACTTCGTAGCTCGGGCTGGCCTCGAACTCTCAGTGATCCTCCGACCTCAGCCTCCAGAGTGTTGGGATTACAGGCGTGCGCCAGCATGACCAGCTTTCTTTTCCCTATTTAATAGTAGATGAAATAAGCACTTTGTAAACAGCCTTTAAAATGAAAGATACTGTAAGATGAAGTGAATCATTTTGTTAGGTTTAGCTGAAAACAATACATTCATATGATTTTTAAAAATTAAATGTTGCAACCCCCGCTGCCCCAGGTGACGGTGAAGGATGGGCTGTCCAGTTTAAGGGACTCACCTTGGGCTGACGGCTCAGTGCCTGGCAAGCTAAGCTGCGAGGTCGGTGTGCAGCGCATGTCCCTGTCCCAAGCTCCCAGCGTCTGGCCCACGTGCGTCCCGGCACCACCAGCTCCACACCCCCACCTACATAACCCATTGTCTTAGCTCTTAACACTTTCTTATGTACCCTTCCAAACTAGTCCACTTGTGTAGGAGCATATATATCTGTGTGTGTTCCCGGTGAACTATCTGACTTATATGATAAGGGCTGACTAGTGCTTTACAGGCCTCATAGTTTCAAATGTGGTCCAGGTATCTTTGGTGCCAGGAGGGTTGTCTGAGGTCATTATGCTGAGCAAATCCATCTTCAGAGACAAGCTGGTGGGTGTCCGGGGGCTGGCAGTTGTTAGGTCTGTTCTCAGAGGCTGGCGGTCCTTTCCAGGTGTTCAGTGTTCTACTCTCTCTGGGATCAGAAACCTTTCTGTTGACATCCTAAATCTACCATTCTATGGTTTATTTGCACAGCAAAAATGAAAATGTCTAAAAAAGGTACAGACCATGTGAGAAATACAGAGCACATATTCTGGATGTGCAGAAGGTGCATTCTTCACAGCTATGCCAAGAGTTCTTTCTGTGTTTGGCGCGGAAGCCTACACACAGAGAAGTCTCTAGTGCGTTTTATATAAAGGACTATTAAATACAGCTCCAAATAGCTGTCGTGCAATAATAATTGATGTTTATTGTCATACCTAGAAGCCTGAAATGTTGTGAATCATCAAATATAAATTCTTTTCAGTTCGATTTAGGCACTGTTTCTACTTTTAATGCTAATTCTCTATTAACTATGTTAGATAAATCAGAATAATGTGTCCCTATTTTTCTGCCAGAAAACAGATTGTCTTGTATATTAGTAAAAGGAAAATTTTCAGTAAATTTGCCTTTCTTAATTTGAAAACATGTGTGCGTTGAGAAAACAATTTTCTTCAGAGCTGGTGAAGACAGTAACATATATTCATATGCATCTTTGGAAAGTCTGCCATCATTGTGTTTCTTCCCCATTATGCCCTATCCTAGATTTAAAAACATTTGGTGCAAGAATTAGAGTGTGTTGTCTTTGACCCACCTTATTTTCAGCAGCAGTCGGCATTAATATATGCTGTGGTTTTTTTGGTAAGTGCACTGTAGTGCTCCACAATAATTCAGTCTAATTAATTTCTTCCTGACAGGAGGTGTATGGTTGATTTTTTCTCTTTTTGAGACAGGATCTCACTATGCAGTTCAGGCTGGCCTTGAGCTCACTTTGTAGCCTAGGCTGGTTTTGAACTCACAAAGATCGTCCTGCCTCAGCTTCCCAAGTGCTGGGATTACAGGGGTGCACCACTGTGCCGGGCTAGGTGGTGTAAATGACAAGTGAGGGGCACTGAAAGTTAGGTGAGATCCGACACTTAGGGACGATTTTGCATTTGAATATATTTCTAATTAAGGAATTAGACCATTTGCCTGATACTTGATATCAACCTTATTATGGTAAAAATATTTAATATTTTAAGCTGTAGTTAATAGGGCTATGACTGTAATGTTCTAGGATTGAAAGTAGTGTGGCTTATCCTTTTTTTTTTTTTTTTTTTTCCCTTTTGAGGCAGGGTTTCTTTATGCAGTTCAGGGTGGCCTTGAATTCACTATGTAGCCCAGGCTGGCCTCAAACTCAAACTGATCTTCCTGCCTCAGCCTCCAGAGTACTGGGATTACAGGAGTGCACCACCATGGCTGGCTCTATTCCTTCTAATAGGTGGGAACTGAGATACATGAATGTTTTAAAAGATAGCAGTTGTTTTTCTTTCAGTATATGTCACATACTGATGGGTTCTACTTTCTTCTGCCTTCTGGTTCTACTTCACTATGAATTCTCTGGTCTTGGAAGAGTAGAAATTATCCCTTGGCTTCCAGGGCGTAGGGGTGTGGGTGAAGATGGGAGTTGGGAACAAGGTATATCTAAAACAATGACTAGTGTAGGTGCTGTCCACACTCACAGCCAGTCACATGCGTCTGGGTTTCTGAGCTCCGTCTTTAAAGATGTGCTTTGAGTACCAGTTAACTCATAACGAAATTATCATTCTTGGGGTGGCAAGGGGAAGGGAATCCACGTCAGGTGATGCTGCTGCAGGGCACGTCCTGAACTGGCAGCCTTGTGCGTTTCACTCTCACTCTGCACTGTGTCCTCTAGGCTAAGACCACTACTGATCTTAGGTGGCGTCAGACTCAATGCCTCGTCTGATGTACTCCAGAGCTGCGCTCTCATGCCGCCTCTCAGATGCAGGAGGTTTACAGTCTGACACACTTCTGTGTTAAAAGCAGCCTGAACACATATGAGAATGGTGGAAGAATCTGGATCTTGGGCTCCAAGGCTTTTGTGGGGAAATGAGCCTTTCTTTCCCACCTCTCCCCAGTTCAGAGTCTCTGAAGCTCAATGACTCCAAAAGGGCATTGCAGTCTTTCCTGGCTTTGGGCATTTTCTTAGGCCTCTGGTGATTTTGAAAAGGTAGAAGAGTTTGCAGGTGTCAACACACAGCACTCATCGTTCTTGGTGCGAATACACAACACTCACACTCATTGTTCAAACCAGGCCCACTTCCCCCGTCTCCCTGCAGACAGTGGAGTTTGGGAAGGGTTGGATTCTCTTTTAGATTGTTACCCAGACAAATACCCGGAAATGGGGGATGTGTGTTGTTCTAGGGGAAAGAGAAAGTAGGGAATCTTCATTTGGAGCTCTGAAAGCCTTTCCTAGAAAAATGAAAAGTGATTGGAAAACTATTGGCAATTTTAGGCACACTGAAGTATACAGGCTTGTATAGATTGTTCTGGGAATTAACCAGCATTTACAGACTTTTACTGGACACACACACACATACACACACACACACACACACACACACACACACATATAAAGGTGCAAAATAAACTTTCAGATGAACTAAAGAAACAAACAAAAAATAAAATAAAAACACAACTTGATGGCTCAGTGGCCATGCCAGCCTTTATCATGAGGAGGGGTGGGAGCCTGCCTGGGTGGCTTCAGGGGGTGGCTTTGGTGTCACTCAGCACACTTACTTTCTCTAGAATTGCCATGGCAGTGTGGTCACATTTCATCTTAAAAGTGGTTGCTTATCATGACAGTGCCCTTTTTGATATGACTTCATATGCAGCACCTCTCAAGAGAGTTAGGAATAAACTAGGTAAGGAGACTTGTCATACTTTGATGAAAGGTCTTAAAAGTACCTATTAATGTTTGTCACTACTATTAGAATTTACACTCTTTTTGTTTTCCTTTTGGGAGAATATATTAAGGTTTAAAAACTGTGACTCCATAGCAGGCATTAAGAGGTTGAACACACATTGTGATTACCACTGACTAGATGTTGTCCTGACTTTCTCCACTCACAGTGCAGAAAACAGGCAATTAAATTTTGCAGTTTTAAAGTGTCAGTTGAACATTTACTGCTGAATAACCCTCAGGCACAGCAGGGTGCTGTGAAAGACATCAGGACATACCTTGCTGGTGCTGGATAAACAGTCCATGAGCTGCTTCTCAGTGATGCCGGGGCCCTGCCTCAGGCAGGGACGTGGTAGCCCAGAGAAAGAGCTGAGGCGCCATCCGCCTTCTTGTCACTTCTGCTCAGCTCTCACTGTGGGTCCAAGTGAATGCGTGAAGGAGATGAGGTGTTTGCACACAGTGGAGTATTGCTGTGCCATAGGAAGGGTACACTTGAGGCATTTGTAGAAAAATAAATGCACCTTGACACCCTAATGTTAAGTGAAAGAAATTGGACAAACTAAAAGATCGCATGATTTCTCTTAACAAGAAACCCAAAGTATAAATATAAAGCAAGATAAAAGATAGATAATAGGAAGTGGGGAGATGGATCTTTTTCAAATAGGAAGGGGACCAAGAGATGGGGGGCAGAGGGAAGAAAAGAGAAGAGGGTGAAAAAGGAATTAAGATGTGTCACGTCCATGCACCAGCTCCACACCTTGCATGTAAACAGTATGTACTGCAAACATGTACTAATAAAAAGAAAAAATAAACTTCAAAAAATAAATGGAATAATTAAAAATGTTTCTGCATTCAGGAGTAATGTCCAGCTCAGATATTTATATCATTGTACATCTAAAGAAATTATCCGACTTTAAATGACCAAAGAGAAGTAAGGAGAGATCTCTTCAGTATGTCAGCACCAGCAAATGAACCACTGGGTTTAACATGTGGAGACTGGAGTTTTAATCTAAACCTAAGACCACAAATCAGTAAACCTTATTATAGTGAAACCTGCTAAATCTGATATTCTGACAAGTGTTTTAATAATTAAAAAAGCTTATTTGTAGTTTCGTTGAATCTCACTCATTTCCGTTCTAGCTTATATCTGTATCCCAGTTCTTACAATGGGAAACAGTAGAGTGTATTATAATTAATGATTATACTAAACTGATAATAACAAGTAGGACAAGAAGCCAATTTCTGTAACAACAGCATTCTGTCTTGTTTTAAGTATCGGCTGGCATATTGTGTTTCAGCTAAGATCGATGGCAAAAAAATCATAGAATGACAAAGTACTGGACTCGTCTCTTGGATCTAACATTGAATTTGATATGTAGTTCTATTTGTGACATGGTACGTGGGTATGTTGAAGAGAGATATTATCTGGCTTATTTTGAACTGTGCCATTTTAACTCACTTTGTTCATAAGTCTAGCATTACTTCGAGAGAACTGGGAGTGATCACGGTATGAGAAAAGAGCCATTATTTGTCTTGTCATTATCACTCCAGGAAGAACAATTTTAAAAGCAGCACAACCCGTCTAAAACAAAGTGATGTGAAAACTGAACTATTTGAGTAAATATGTTTAGTTTCTGTATGTTCTCGGTTTGTATTTATACATTTGTGAAAGTGCATAGCTATTATAGGCAAGGATACTGTGTTTGTGCTTGACCATTTGACTTGGTATGTGAAAGTTCAAAATACCTTTGAGAGATATTATCTGCTTTGTTCATTCTTTCATGCTGACCTTTCCTAAGAGCCTTTTAAAAGATGCTAATTCTGATGGAAGCACAGTCGGAGCCCAGGCAGTGTGTACAGGTTGGCAGACTGTTTTATTTGTGTGGTACACTGTCCTGGTGAGGAATGGTGAGATGGTGATACCACTGAGGGCCCGGGGGAAGTAGAGATACTCAATTTCACAACAGCCTCCTTGTGAGACACAGAGGTGATCCATACATAAAGGCTAAAAGGGACGAAGGGTTCTTTAGGTCTCTAGAACCATTATCAAACAATGTAGAACTGGAAGGCTGGAGCAGACCAGCTTCCCCTGAGGCTGAAGTCAACTTTAAACCAGAGCAACACAGAGCACAGCCCAGACTGCAGGCCCTGTCACCTACATGGGAGTGGAACCCTGCTTGGGCCAGAGAAGAAATCAGCCAGGGCCAGCTGGCGGCCTCCCTCAGACCAGGGCATCTGTGCCAAAGGGTCCCCCATCCCTCTCCCCCTCAGGTCTGCCCTGAGTGTTGGGTTGAGGAGGACATGGGAGACCATGGGGTGTGCACGCTTCTTCCTCCTTTGAAAGCTTCACCCCACAGAGCAGTCCCAGTCCTGGCATTGTCTTTGAACTTGCAGTTCCTTCATCATCAACCAGGACTAATTTGGGAGCCCAGATGGGGTGGGGGTGGGTAGTAACCCTGTGCTCCCCCTAGAGGCTGACACAGATGCAAAGTCATCTTCAGCATTGAGTGATGCCCAGTTTTAGAATATTTTGGAATTATTGATTCCGTACTATAAATAAGTATTATATATTTAGAAGTGCTATTAATAATTAAAGCTTTCACTGTTGAGTCCATGTCACCTTGTCTGTAAATCAGTTTTGATTGTACTATTTTTTATGCTAATTTGTGTCTGTTAATATGTTTTTGTGCTTTTATTTTAAAAAAATTTTTATAAGGAAAAAAATAATTAAAGCTTTCTTTTTAAGTTTAACATAATAAAGAGAACTCACAGTGGTATTTTAAAGGGGTTTTCCTGAGAAAATTTTAATAGTAATACCAAGTGTTTATACATACAATGGAATTTGTAGTCTGGGCTATTACAGATTGGGTTACATTAAATGACTTGCCCAAGGTCACATATAGCTAGTAAATGCAGAGCCAGTCAATAGACCCCAGAGGTTGTTTTAATCTTTGTGCATATGTACTCTTAAATATTATTGATTTCCATGTTAGCTAGTGTGGATGAGACAGCAGATCTCATTAAATTCAGCTAAAGCATAAGAAGTAATTCTGAAGATAATTTTGGAAAATTTTCTCAAGGACTATTTGAATATATTTCCCCCTGAATTTCATCAAATTCCGCACAAAATATTGATGGATTTACATTATCATTGTATTGTATCTTTCCTTAAGAAGTTTGGGACCCCTGCAAGTATGCTTTTACTTCTTTTTTTGTGAGATAGGGTCTCACCTTGTAGTTCAGGCTGGCCCTAAAGTCGCTATGTAGCCCCAGCATTTGTATGTCAGATTGAAATGATCTCTCTGCAGTTATGTTAAATTATTGGAGGAGTATAGGTCCTCCTCTCCCATTGCAGCACTTGCGCAATAAAGTATTTGGTTACATTCTCTTAAAGTGGATTTTTTTTGTTGTTAAAAAGCCTTCTCCCAAATATCTGAAATTTGAAAAGTACTTTTTCCTAACATCATTCTCACATGTGGTTGTTATGGGGTAAAGCTGGTTTCGCGACAAATGTAGTGGTGCTTGCTACACACATTGCAAGTCAGAAGCCTCAACAACAGGTAATCCTTAATTCCTAGTTTCTAGCTGGGATAATGGCTTTTTATCCAAAGCCATGTTCATCGGAAAGCCAACTGCATGAACTGGAGACATCACACTTGGGAAGTCAGCAGTTACTGGGAGGAGAGGGCTCAAGTGGGGCGGGAGGGAAACAAAGTCAGATACCATATTAATAGACTGAGTAAATGGCTTCACAGATCCTTTTCACCTCATTCATCCTGCTGCTAGAAATTGTACATTCTGACATTAATTTGTTTGAGTATTTAGTTCTCCCAGAGAGCCTGTTCATGAATGGGTGCCTCTCACTTACGTAACAGTAATTAGTAGACAGTAATTAGGAGAGTCTAGAGATTCCTGCGAAGGATTGAGGGACCGTTGTTGTGGGGATGCTTGGCAGGAGCCGTAAGCATTACGTACTTTGCTGCTTTTCTACTGCCAACCTTAGGAAAGGCTAAGGGGATTCTTCATGGCAGCTCTTTAGGGATGACATTTAACCAGTACAGAAGAAGGGTTTCTGACAAACAGGTCATCACAGAAGTTGGCAGAATGGTATGGAAGTAGTTGTGAGTGCTGGAATTGACCATTACAGTGCAAAAAAAAAGGCTCCAAGCAGTGTGCATATAGTCAGGGGACTATGAACTGTTGTGTCCAGCACCGCTACCCTGTCCAGCATCCACTGCTGCCATTGCTTAACCCCTTCCCTTGGCTGAATCAGAACTGGGAGGAGAAGTTGCCCTTGGGTGGAGGTGTGTTCCTGAACAGAGCCTGTTTCTTCCACTTACCTCCTTGTAGGGAAAAAGAACCATAACTGTGTTTGAGGTGGGAAGGGAAAGGAATCAAGAGATGATTCTTAAGTATAAGACTAGGCTGGTAATGATTGTAAGCTGGCTTGATGCTCACCTCCTCTTTGGAAGATGCTGAGTTACTGGACTGCTGAAGCCTGGATGCGGTGCTGTTCTGGGTGTAGGGAAAGGGGTCACTGGAGAAGATGGCCAGGCCTCTGCTGCTGCTCAGGCTGAGGAGAGGCCCTTGGATGAGGGAACAGGCTGTGGTTGGAGCTGGCCCAGGGAGAAAGCAGGCCAGGAAGGTGCAGGAAGAGGGCGCTGTGGGGATCAAGTGGCCCTGAAGAGAGCCAGGATTTGGAGGTCAGCTCAGGGTGTATGGGGGACCTGTGGCTTCCCCAATGTGCCCATCCTCTGGGGAGACCCAGCCTTTCCTTCCCTTGCCCAGCCCGCCCCAAGGGAAGTGCCGGGGAAGAGAGGGAGAAGTGCAGAGGGTAGACCCATGCCTGGCGGCAGCCACTATCCTCACCCTCCTGGCTTGTGGGGGAGGCCGGGAGATAAAGCGCACCCTGAGCCTAACACAGACTGAAATTGTAAATGAACAGGACTGAGTTTTAAGGACTTGAAAGGACACTTCTAGTGACCACAAGAGACTAGAACATCAAGGAATGTGAGCGAGCCATTAGTTATAACAGATGCGCAGGGTCAGATAGGACCTGAGTGGGGCACTTAGGTGAAAAATACCAATAGCAACTTGAGACGCCCAACTCTCCAGTTATATCATATGGAACTGGAGAGCTAGACAGGAGCTTAGAGACCAAGCTCTAACCTGCCCCTTCCTTTTACTACGCACAACTGTCCGCAGCTCCTCCGTTCTCCCGGGGAGCCCTTCAGTCAGATCATCTGTGAGAACTAAACGGCTGAATTAAACTGGCTTGTGATGTCATGATAGGTAGTGGAAGTGTCTTTCATTTACACTGTGAATAATCACGGCATGAACGATGTTAAAATCTTTTGTCACTTTCAGAGTGTATAACAGTTGATCACCATGTAGCTATTCTTATACTTTCTACCTTGTAGATGGGAAAGTCAAGGTGCTCAGAGGTAAGAAAACTAACTTGCTTCAAGTCTCACAGCGATGAAGTAGGTGTGATAGGTTGGAGGGAAGGCCAAGTTTTACTCTCCATTTTTTTTTTTTTTCTGTACTGGGGATTGAGCTCAGGCTCTTTGCATTGAGCTATACCCTAAGTCCTTTAAAGATGTTTTAAATTTTGAGACAGATTCTCCCTAAGTCACTGAGTTGCCCAAAGATGGAGCTTGTTATCTTCCTATCTTAGAGTATTGGGATTGCAGGTGTGTGCCCCATGCGTGGCTTTATTATCATTTTTTGTATCCTAAAAAACTTTCAACACTGATAACAATTTACAAAAAGACAAACAGTGATTTTAGAATATATTGATTTGGCTGGGATGGAGCTGCGCAGGAAACAGTTAAGATGATTCAAATTGGCACTGTTCTGTCATAAAAACAGTAGCTCTTTAGAGCTGGGTACTTATATATTGTTTAAATAGAAAGTCACAGGCATCTAGAAAACAAGCGTGAGTCTGAGATATAACTCCTGGGTTGGAGGTTTGGATTTCTCACACTTAAAAACCTACATGTCAGAAGCCCTAAGCATTAGTTTTCTGTTACTGCTGTAACACATTCCTGCAAGCTCAACATACATTTACCTTGCAGCCTTGGGATCATTAGTGCTACTGACCATGTATGCATGTCACTACGATGCAATTTTCAGCCTGTGTGGCAATGTAAGGTATTAAAAGAAGATAAAGCCCAAGGTCCTCAGTGTGGTCTGTCTAAAACCTGTCATTTTCATGTGAGCTCACATTCTAGAAAATCAGTTGCTACTTGTCACTAAGGGTAATGAGACCAGCCTGTGGGATGTTTCTCCTTGTACAAAGCTTCTTAGAAGCCAAAAGGGAGAAACAGTGTTCTCATCGCTGTGAGATGATCAACTGAGAATATAGGGAGCTAAGTGGCCTTAAATAAGATAAAAAGTTGGAATCACATGATGTAGACATTAGGCTTTTATTTATATAAATGAAAATTCTGCACAGGGTACTTTTGCTGTACTGAACTTCATGACAAATCTGGAGAAAGCCAACTATGGTTTACTGTGCCTAACACCGTATTATCTTTTAAAAAATTGCTTTTAAACAGGGTATAGGAGCACTGTGCTGAGGTTTCATATGGATGTAAAGCTTAACTGTGTTTATCTGCTTATCTTAAATCTTTCAGTATGTGACTAGTGGTTTACATTTTGATATTTAGTTTTTTACAGTTGAACACGACTCACACACTTTATAGATCAAGTAGATGATTAAGACAGGTTACTTTTCTTATTCCTGAAAGGATTTTGGTGCTTTAACCCATGAGAGGCCACCTTTGTCCTTTTCTTCAGGTACTTTTTCTCCTTATCATTTGTATCTTTTCCTCCTGTTCTCTTTCCAGCTTTCAGGCAGTGTACCAAGGTATTGCTTGCTTCAGATTGTTAGCTTGGTCAGCATCCAAATTTAGCATCTCACAAAACCTTTATTAAAGAAGAAATTTAGCTGAGAATATTTACATGTAAGTCTCTGAGCTTTGGACATGAACAGACTCACTTTCCACATTTATAAAGATTAAATTTGCTAAAAGTTTAAATCACTTTAACAGAGAGATCCTAACATCCAGTGGTTCATACAAGAGAGAACTTGATTTCTCTAGGAGTGACAGTGGGTGGATTATTCCAAACCAGGCAGGTGGCTCTGCTCTGAAAAGCAAGTCAGGGATCCAGGTCCTTTTGGATTTTGTGGGGGGGGGGCAGGGGTGGTATGTCTTGAGATGTTCCTTTGTGAAATTGGCCCAACTCCACCATCTCTCCCTTCTCCCTGATAACAAGGAGTAAGAGAAAGTGGAGAACTTGTAGCGTCCTCTTGAGGAAATGACCTGTAAGTTGCGTATATCCCATGGGTCCTTTGGTTGCATGCCATGCCCAGCTGTAGAGGTTGGGAAATGTGGCATCTACTTGGGTCACATCTGCCTTACCATGTCCTCAGTGTTTGTTAAGTTTGCTCATGGGCCAGATTGTTGATTTGGGGAGTGCATCAATGTGTTTTGTGACATGAGGGGTCAAACGTTATCCTTCTGTGGTTTGAGGTTCATATATAGAATGTGGCTCATGCACTACCAGGACCTATTTCAAAATTACGCCTCACAAATTGGGCCTGTACTGTTTACCTTGGCTGGAAAACTCATACAGTTGGTGAATTGGAAAGAAACTCCAAACAAGGACAACACAGGATGTCCTGAGTGACTGCCGTGTGCCACCTGTTGTGTGGGGGAATCAGTGGTGCACTCTTGAAGAGCCTTTGGAGGCCATTTGCCATTAACTGTACCCCCCCTAGGAAGCCTTTAGATATCTGGAATTGGCTTCCAGTTAGGGAGCTCCCTCTTTCCTGAGGGAGCCAGTTCCATTTTCAGGCTGCTTTTGTTGTCTGAAAAATTTCGTATGTTGAGCCTAAATCAAGTTCTCCTGTGACACATTGCCTACTCAGTCCTATTTCTACCTCCAGGAGCTATAAAGAGTCTGTTTAAGTTCACATGACAGCATTTGGCATATGTAAAGGGAGTTACATGGGTGTCTCCTCCCACATACCCACCACGGTGATAACCTCTGTTGCTTACTGAGTGCTGTCCAGGTTTCTCATGGAGCTGGACATGTTGCTTAGTGATTGTTTATCAGTAATATGATGTGTAAGGCCATTGTAATTTTTCTGGACTGGGGAATTAATTATTAAAATAATAGTTAAGAAAGGCTTTCTTAACTATGAGAAACATTAGATAAATTAGAGATGAAGAGAATGCCTAGAAGTTTCTAGAATCAGGTGCTAGATCCAAAAGGTGGATAGCCCTGCCACAGAAGACCCTAGGATTGGACTCCTAAAGTTGGAGTCCTTAAGGAGCTGTGTGATGCTGCAAGGTTATCGGATCTCTTTGAGTCCGTTTCATCACTAGGGCTGAACCTACCTCATGAGGTTGTTGGGCAGAGTAAATGAAAGAATTCCTGTGTAGTGCTTTGCTAAGTTGTTGGCACACAGTAGACAGTTACTGAGTGATAAGTATTAATATTTGGAAGTAGAAAAGATAAAGTGTGAGAAATATTTTGAAGGAGAAACATCAGGACTTTAGAGTTCGGAAGAGCAACATAAAAGGCAACATGAAGTAGGGAGATAGATGTTTCTCAAATGAAACAGGGATCAAGAGCTGGAGGAGTAGGGAGGGAGGGAAGGAAGAAAGAGCTGGAGCGGTGCTGTGCACAGGTACAGCTCCACATGAGGGATTTCAACATTACGTGCTGCAAGCATGCACCCATGGGAAGAAAAAAGCAGTAAAATAATTCTTAAGAGTTTGTTCTGTGAGACACGAGATGATGGATGTCCTTTAGTAGATGCAGCCTGGCTGGGTTGTGGTAGCACCTTCGGGTGTGGCGGGGAACCTCACCATCTGCTCGTGGTCTTTGGTGCTACAGGAATTGGTCATCATGGTTTTTCTCTGATTTCTTGAAGCATTACAAAGAAAAAAGCCTAGAAAATTTGAGTTGATATATGCAGTCATCGCTATTAAAAAAGAAAGCTTTCCATTCCTCCCAAGAAAGTTTCATACCCAGTCAACAGTATTGATAATTGTTACACTCTCTGCATCTTCTTGTCAAATGACTATACAGTTTCTGCTGGAAGGTCAAGTTTGTTCAAAGGTGGTTTCCAGCTTCCTCAAATTCTAGAGGAAAAGCATGAAGTACATGTGAATGTACTGTAATTTCATTTAGATTGGCAAATGATTTTTAAGTATTTGTACATTTTATACTGTGCTGTGCTTGGTTTTGAGCATTCATCTGAACTGTCTTGATTACTTTTTTCTCGTTGCTGAGACAAAATGCCCAACACCCAAAACGAAGGAAGGAAAGGTTTATTTAGCTTACAGTTTGCAGAGGTTTCAGTCCATACTTGGCTGGCTCTGAGGCACAGTGGCACATGGCAGAGGGCAACAGTTCATGGCGGCGGTATACAGCAAAGCAACAAGCACAAGAAGGGAGGAATGGCAGCCTCTTAAGGATATTAAGATATCCTTAATATCTCGGCAGCCTCTTTCTCTCCCTTTCATATACAAACTATCCACCCTAGGGTATAGCTCTCACACCCATAATCCCAGCATTGGATCATGGATCAGTCATAAACTCTAAAAGCCACCCCATAACTGCATGAGGATTTGGGGGGACATGCAGACACAAACCATAACACGTGCGTAATTTTTTTTTCTTGCTTCAGGTTGATTGAAGGTTTAGAAAAGCTCCTGTAACCCTCACCTGTCACACTTTCAGCCTTAAGGGACACTTAAACCTTAGAAGTGTCTAAGAGCCTCCTTGTTAATTTAGCTGAGCCATATTCCAAGTGAAGTTTTGAAGTTTGCTTTGTGCTCAATAAAAGGCCTCTTCCAAATGATGACTTCAGACTTCTTTCCTCCCTCTGAATTATGGACATTTTCGTAAAATTTGTGGCTATATACAAAAATATGGATGAAAACTTAGCTATTAAAAAAATCATGTTTGACTCAGGCTCAGGTTTTCAGCGTGTTTAAGAGTCTGTTTTCCCTGTTAGACATAAAATCCACAAGAGACAGAACTCGTTCAAACTGCTTGGTTTTGTGGTCCTTCCGAGGACAGACTCTGAGGCTCTGTAAAGACAGGGGCCTTAGATAAATAATGACTAATCTTAAAATAAATCTTTATAATTAAGGAGTGAACCATAAAATTGGCAGCTATCACTGTGCTTATTATATGTAATAATACAGTTAAGAGGCAGTGCTGTCTTTTTTTCCTGCAAACCTTTTAACCAAAGCTGGTCTGTTGTCTGAGGTACTTGCTGCCCGCCAGGTCCTTGTGGATGAGGTGCTGGTCAGTGGCTGGAAGAGGGTCTAAAGTGTGTAATATTTCTCTTTCTTTCTCTCCACAAAAATCTCATCTTTGCTACTTACTAACTGTGAGAATATTTCTGAGCTGCAGTTTCTTCTTCGGCAAAATGAAAATGTGAAGCTTTGGGGTAAAGAATGCAGTATGTAACTGTGGAGAAATACCTTAGGTATACTTTAGGCCATACTTAAAATGGAGAAGACTTGACAACCTCTGTACCTAGCAGCTCTTCCTACAAAAATACTGTCCGCTGGCCACTACTGCAAAGTCTATAATTCTGAAATTTTTATGGCAGGGTTTATATACTTACCTAGTAGCTGTGGGCAGTATTTCCTCCAAGCTGGCTCCTCAACAGAGCTTCAAGGCAGTGTATCAGTGTTGCTGGCTATGACTATAGCCGGTAATCAACCAGGTATGGCACAAATACTCAATCAGATCACCTTCAGTTCTCCAAAGAAGCCAGGCCCGCAGTAGCTTAAGTTCATGTGTGCAAACCTGGACCATCTGTGGCATCTGTGCCTGTCACTTACCTGTACCTCATACCATGAGGCCACTGAAATGAAGACAGTATTGGCACTTTAGGTAATTATGTCTAAAGGATTTTCTTAGTGCTAATGGGTTTTGTCTCTCATTCAAATGTTGATATGAAGTCCTGTATGTGCCGGAGTGAGGAGAATGTGGGCTTGTCTCTTGTTAGTCAATATTTTATATTAAATCTCTAAATACATCCTTAATATCTCTGCTGTGAAGCCGAGGCCATTGAAATCTGACTGTACTCACAGCCTGTTTGGCAACTCCAATCAATCTTTTTCACGGAGAAATGTTTTTTGGCAAAATTGTTTGGAATGACTGACTCAGTTACATGTTCATTGATGCTCCTGATATTTATGACAAGACTGTTTTGCAATATAGCAATTCAAAGTTGACAGAAATTCCATACCCAATATATTAAAACTATAATCCCAGATAGAAAACAGAGGTACATGTCTGAGCTCCAGAACATGTGCTTAAAGATTCTGGATGAATGCATACTGTGTGCTCAGGACTAATAACTGCCACTTTTCCCTGAAAATAAGACCTACCTGAAAAATAAATGCTGGCATGATTTTAGAAGAGATACTCCCTGAAAATGGGCCCTGAGTATTTCTATGTCGCTGTGTCTCCTCCACTTCTGTGTTGCCAGCGATCCAGGTGCCGTCTTTGGTCCTCCTGTCACATCACCTCTGTCACTGTGCTCTCTGGGTTCTCCCTCCAGGGCAGTCCTCCTTGCCACTCTGATCCAGCCTATTTCTGTGCTTGGCCTCTGTCACCTTTGCATCTTCCTGACTGGTCTTTCTGCTTCCCACCCTTTTCTTTCTGCTTTCCCCTTTTCTTAACTCATTCTCCAGAATAACAGCTTGAGTATTGCTCCTACTCAACTGCACCATTTTCAGGCTTAAAACTCTGATACTTCTCACCACCTGAAACTATGAGGCCTGACATTCCATTGTGTGTGCTGACACTGTGCACAGAGTGCAGTGCCCTGCCCAAAGCTGCTCAGCAGGGGTTAATGGTTCTCATTTTCTCAAGGTCCTTCTCAGAAAGTGGCACCGCTGGGAGGCAGGAGATGCTTTTAGGAACGTTACAGAAGGAGAGATTGGAGAGGAGAGCGGTCCGAGCTGACAGGATATTCTGTAATGCAGGTTCTGGCAACTAATGAGGTATTACGATGGATTTAAAAAGTTCCTCAATGCATTAAACTTTTGAAAAATAGTTCTTGTATTGCTTTTGAAAAATAATTCAGTGTAACACACATGAAGACTTTGTAGAATCTAAAGTGTGTCACTTCCTGAGATGTGATCCAGTTTAGATACATCACCAGACACTCACTTTTCAAGCTTTACACTGCTTTCCAACCTGCCCCCAGTGGTTTTGAGTTGGCTGCAGAATTTCCTTAAATTGTGACTTTCAGTCAATGGAATACGATGAATCATAGAGAATGTAGCTTCTTTCTGTGTTAGTTTTACAACTTTATCTCTTCATGGCCCCAAATCTACGTTTCTGATTCTTGCAAATTAGTAAATACGTCTTTTTATAAAGGAGGAGATAAAATTTGATTTTATGCCATTATGATTTGGGTTCACAGATCTATTTTCATTAGCTTGGAGTAAACAGATCTTGTGAAAAGAACCAGTGTTTCACTCATGTTCCTATTAACTCTGCTTTATGTATGTAACAGTTTTTAGGAGATTGCTTTGTCGCTCTTACAACTGCTGTCAGATGGCTTTGGAGTGGTATTAATACTACCCAGAGGACTTCCTCACACTGTTGAGATGTTAGATGATCAAGATCACTTTGAATTCAAACCTTAAGTTTTACTGACGGTAGAAAAGCACAGAGAATTTTATTTATTTTCTTTATGGTTCTAAATTGGATTTAAAGGTTTCATTTTTGATAATTTAGTATGCTTAATTAAGCAGAATTATTATCTAACACAGAATTAAAAAAGTTTTTATTCTTGGATAATTATAATTCAAAAATCAAAAGCATGGATTTTGAAAATATATTCAGTAATGCTAATTTAGAAGGTTAGATCAAATCTATTAAAAACACATAGCTTTGTGAAATCAAGGGGTGCTTTATAAAAGCATCCACGTAGCCCTGTGAAGTGCACTTGTATGGGAGAAAATTGATGCCTGTGATCAGTTTCATAATTGTATACATAATCCCATAGTCAATTACTCTAATCACTGCCATTTGGGTAAAAGCAGATACTAAAAGCTTTTATGTCCCCTTAAGAAGCACATCAAGAGCGAATGGAAACCGAGTGTCTTTAACTGTCCTGAAACAATTCCGTAAATGGTTACCACTTTCTTTCAAAAGTTAGGAATCCTAGTAAATCCATTACAGTCCTTTCCATGTGTCATGTAGCACTGAGCATGGCTTACGACATGAGTGGCATTTTGTGTCACCAAACAGAAGAATCAAAACCGTAAGTATGGTATTAGCGGATGTGCTGGAGGTAGGGAGGCCTGGAATACAGGACACAAACCTTGCAGTTTTAGTAAACAGTCCATGGTTTCCTAGTGTAAATATGTCCTGTGCACACATTATTCATTGTTTGTCTAAAGTTCAAATATAACTGTGTATCTTATATTTTTACTTGTTAGCTCTGGCAACCATAGGTGTAGGTAATTAGGTAGAATATAAGTAACAGTAAAGGAACAGGTTTCTCTAATGGGACAGAATATTCCCCTAAAGTTCTTCCAGAATCAAATAAGGAATATCTGGATCACATCTAGAGCTGGGAGCTGAGACCAGGGACTCATCCTTCAGAGTGTGTGCGCCTCACTCCCTCTCACATGTTGGTGCTTGGGTTTAGTCAAAGTCTAAGTCACCCTGGTATCTCACACTATTTTACCCTGTACTGTTTAAAATTTTTGCATCATTAAAGTCATTAAAACACATTTTTTACTCTAAGGAATGAGTTTAGTTAATATAGAAATTTTTTTCCTTTGCTAAAATTGGTATTTTTGACTTGGAAATTTTTGAAGAACATGTAGATGTTTTGCCATTCTAAGTGGTGTTTGTTTGTTTAGTTAAACGTTTTTGTTTGCTATGTGATTAATAGTGACTTGCTTTTACTTTTCTTGTTAAGACTGCATGGCTTGGCCTGAGTCATGCGTCTGGCCAGGAGCTGTGCTTTGTAGACGTGCGCTGCAGCCTGACAACCCTGTCCTGCCACCAGTCACAGCACTCCTCGAATGCTATGGGAGCTCTGTCCTTCCTGAGGGTGGTGGTGCTGGTGGTGCTGGTGGTGCTGGTGGTGCTGGTGGTGCTGGTAGTGATTCCCTTTAAGACTTCTCTCCCATCAATAACCAGACAGTCATGAACTCTTACAGTAATTCATGACCTGCATTCATTCATTTATAAATGTAAATGCATAAAATCTTAAGTCACAGAAAAGCTTTGCAATTGAGATCTCTCAAATATAAAGATGAAAACATCACTTCTTCCCTTAATGAAAAATACACTCTTGAGAATGGTTGAAATGACTTTGATTTTTAAAAGCATCTTTCCATCTTTTCTGCTCTAGTGGAAGCTTTCCTCATATGAACAGTCAATACCACTCTAGAAAATTCAAGAGTGCAGAAGTAGCTGGGCATGGTGATGCACAGCTGCAATCCCAGCCCTCTAGGAGGCTGAGGCAGGAGGATGGAAGTCCCATCCCAGACTTAGTGATGTGGAAAGCCTCTGCCACAAAATAAAAGATAAAAAACGGACCAAAAATGAAGCTCACTGCCAGGGCCTTGGGTTCAACCCCCAGTGGTGGATGGGGGGAGAACTAGAAGAAACCGTTTGATCAAGGAAATTAAACCAATAGGAGTCATTTAGCAAGATGGCAAGGGTTTATTTACTAAATAATTATACATACTGATAGTGGATTTTAGGAATAAATATAGTATTTCAGTTTGTGCTATAAACTACATTTTTTTTTAATTGGGAGAAAAAACTTACTGAAACAATCTAATGAGATCTTAGTGAATGGCCTGAAAAAGTATTGACTACAAAGGTAAATTTTTCATTTAACATGTTTATCATTATTTCCATCTGTAGCTTCAAATGTTCTTGAAATTTCTCACAATGGTAATTATGTGACTGATTTTAAAGTCTCCTGAATTTTACATTACAGTTATGAGATTTGTAGGAAAGCAACAAAATGGGTGACACTGAAGACCATTTGAAAATTGTGATACAATATAAATAACATAAAATTTATCATTTTAACTTTTTTTCCTCTCGTGGGGTACTGGGGATGGAACACAGGGCCTTTTTACTGAGCTCCATCCCCAGCCTTTTTTGTTTTGAGACAGTCTTGCTAAGTCTCTAAGTCTCCCAGGCTGGATTTGAAGTTGTGATAATCCTACCTCAGTCTCTCAGGATGCTGGGATTGCAGGTGTGCACCACCACACCGGGTTCATCTAACCATTTTTAAGCGTACAGTTCAGTGACATTAAGTACCTTCACGTTGTTGTTCCGGCAACTCCACTGTACATCTCCAGTGTAGAACATTATCATTTTAAACCGAACCTTTGTTCATCATTTGAAATGGAATGAGTTCATTTAAATAACTCCTCTCATCTGCCTTCCTACCTCACCTCTGACAGACCATTTTCCACTTCTGTCTCTGTGAGTCTGTGAAGGTCATTTTTACTAGCGCTAAACCCACTATCCACTACTAATTAACATGGGCAGTATGATAAAGCGGAAAAAATTTACAAATGGGGTCAAACCCTTTCTGCCATTTTCCAGTTTGGGCCAAATTGTTAGTTTTTTGAGTTTAGCAGTAGGTCATCATGAATTCGAATCTACCTGTTTGCCAAGATGACCTGCAATATGCTACAAGTGAAATTTTTTTTTTAAACCATGGAATGAAGAAACTGCAAATACTGCATTTTTAAACTCAAGTTCAAACTGTGCTCTGGTGTGTCTACAGAAACATTTTCTTCTTGCTATTGCCAAAGGAAAACTAGTGATTTAACTCATGAATTTAATTTTTGGTCCGTGTTTTTTTAAACATTCTCTAATTTTCCTATTCGAATTAGCCCCATTTTGTACACAATTCATGTTCTTTTGTCAGATTCACAGTTACCTCCATCCTAGGGTACATATAAGAAGTTGTAAGAAATTTGACTTGTTTGTCTAATTTTTCCTGGCTCTCATTGGTTTTTGTATTCTGAGAATCCAGGAGTGTGTTAAGCCACACTTAGAGTAGAGGTGTATTTTGGCTTGCGGTTTGAGCACTCCTTCTGTGGTCTAGTCCATGGTTCCAAGGCAGGAAGGGCATGGCGGAAGGGTATGGCGGAGGAAGAGTGGACAGAAGGGAGGAGCCAGGGGCTAGAACGCACCCTTCCTGGTCACACCCCCCGTGACCCAGCCCCACCCAGGCCCTAAGTCCAAATAGTGCATTCAGCTATGCACTTACCGGTGGACTCTTGCAGTGAGGAGCACAGCACCCCACAACCCAGTCACCTTGCAGAAGTGCTGCTGCTTGATACATGAGACTTGTGTGGGACATACAGGGCTGAGCCGTAGCATCAAGTTGTTAAGCTTAGGCAACTTCAGGCCAGATATCTTCACCACGTCCTTCAGATGGATGGAGGCCAGAAGTCCAACTTGGCTGCACCAAGGGTGGAAATTGAAGACCAGGGTAGCCAAGATTGGGAGTGGCTGGTGGAAAGGCATCTCGCAGTGTCTGGAGGATGAGCCACTGAATTGACTAAGTGGATGACTGGTTAAGCACATCGAGTGTAATAGTGCCAGACAAAATGAGGTTTCTGGAAAAATTGTGGGACTTTATTCCAAAAGCTACGGCAGTCCTCAGTTATGAGGAATCCTGTAGTCTGTATTGAAATGGAGGTAGACACGCACCTAGTCAGGATATCATGCCACTTACATCACCAGGGAAGGAAAACTGTAGCCATATTAGTGTCCCAAACTGGAGCCTCCTTTTTCTAATTACAATTTCCAAATACCACTGTAATACATGTTTATTTTTATTTATTTATTTTTTGGTACCAGGAATCAAACTCAGGATCTTGCACTTGCCAGGCAGGCACTGTGCCACTGAACTATACCCCCAGCCCTAATACATGTTTATTTTTAAGAACAAAAACTATTCATATATTGAGTTCAGCTGTTTCATATATATATATATATATATTTTTATTTATTTATTTATTTATTTTTTTTTTTTTCTTTTTGAGACAGGGTTTCACTGTGCAATTCAGGCTGGCCTTGAACTTGCCATGATTCTCCTGCCTCTGCCTCCTGAGTGCTGGGATTGTAGGCAGGCACCACCATGTCCAGCCTAG
Organism: Dinomys branickii; assembly: GCA_004027595.1. NCBI lineage: Eukaryota > Metazoa > Chordata > Mammalia > Rodentia > Dinomyidae > Dinomys > Dinomys branickii. Next base: position 132,588 of record PVLD010002774.1, on the reverse strand, counting down.
TTTCATAATTCCTGCATCATTGAATTTGTATGTGATGCATAACGTTTCTTTCCTCCATAGCTGAAATTAACAGGTGAGCTAAGGATGCAAATACTGAGCTTGCACCCTGGATGTGACAGAGGAAGTGAAGTTCTGAAGAGGCCCACACTGGAGTTGTGAATTCTTTTTGTGTGTATGTGGTTTTGGGTGATTTTTAATAGGATATTTTTGGTATAGAATAAATGTTTTCATCTTGGGTTCTGTTGGCTCAGGTAGTGCTTGCTAGCTGATTGCTCTCAAGAGGCCGGTGTGATTGACTATCTCCTCACTTGGGTAGGAGGGCCCATGCCAGTCTACTTTTGCGTCTCCAAAGTGGGTGCATAAACAGCTAATCTACAAAGGAATCATCAGTTATTATTTTCATTGTTAATGTTTAAGTTGTACTCTATAGTGACTGAAAATTGTAGAGTGGTTTGAGAAGATAAAGCTGGGATTTTCAGGAAACAGAACCTGACTTGAAAAGCACTGGATGATGAAGAACATGCAACCAACTTTCAGTTTCTTTTAGCAAAAAAGTCATGGACTGAAAAAGCCTTAAAGGCCACCCATGCATGCTGGATACTTCTGTGCCATTGAGATGCAGGCTTAGAGACGCTGTGGGAAGGAAGCAGGGTTGTCACAGACAGATGTTGGGTTTTGAAGGGTTGGGCATCAGTGGGGTGTCGTGTTCCTCAGGGGAAGGGAGGAGCTGCTTGGTCCTACCCAGGTGTGTCGAGGGTACGAGTCAGAGGTGGCCGCCATCCTGACACACAGTAGAACCAGTGGTTCCAGGGTAATGGAGCCATGTGTGATTTTCTCCTTGATTGACTGGAAGAGGCCACTTGGACCACTCTCTTAAGAGCCTATCTCATCTTGAAAATGTGGCAACTAGTGGAACTGTAAAGACAAACACCTCACTTACTATGCACGCATTTAAGGTGAAGGGTACTCAGTGGAAAAGGTACTTCTGGATGCACCCACGCTATTTAGTTTTTGAGTCCCTAATGCTGTTGTCAACATTTATAAAGAAGAATTTAATACCACATTATTGCTTCTTACATCAAATTTTGAAAAGCAGTTTTTCTCAGTTCTACCTAAAACCCTAAAAAAAAGCATTTCACAAAGATTTGTTATTTATCTCCCTGTCACCTATGTATAGAGTGCTTTTATAAAAACTTTGAAAACGTTCTTTAGAAATAGTCCAGACTCACAGCGCATGTCAAACTTATACTCTTAAATAATAATTCTAGGAAGCTGTTTTAATCTGCAGTACAAGAAAACAGTGTTTGATGGAATAAAACATCATTTAAGGGCACAGGTTTTACTTTTTATTTCTCCAGGGAGTCCTTAAAGCCAGTTAGACTATTCAGGAAAATTACCCATGCGTTATTTTCTTGAAGACTACATAAGCATGTTCCAAAGGCATCTTTACATTTCTCTTGTGGTTTTAACCTTGGGAGAGCGCAATTAGAAATACCTATTAGAGATGAATTCTAGGAAAAGAAATGTAAACAGAAATTCAGGCTGAATTTGTTTTTCTTCTCTACAAGAACTGTTTAAACCTGGCAGTGGAAGACTATTCTCTTGTGTACAGAGTACTATAGCAGAAAGTGCAAGGTCATCTCTAAACAGAAAAGCCTCTGGGTTTCTAAGGAAAGAATGTATCTTCAGAGGGTAAATGAAATATTTGGCTGGAGGGGAAAGGAAATTTCCTTCTTTCACCCTGACCCTTGGCAGCCTTTCTGAAGCAGGGCCTGAGAAGATGAAAGATAGCTTGCATCTCTTTCTTTGGCTGCACTTTTGCACCTGAACTACTTCCCCCACATCTCTCAGTAGGGACTTCATCTTCAGAGAGTTTGCAGAACTGTACTGATCAAAATGCAAATAGGGTCCCTTTTGGTGAGACAATAATTGCGCTGTTAGCAGTTTTAGAGACCTATCTATACAAACCATAGATGATTGGATAAACTGGTCTGAATCTGGATTTTTACATGGGCCCAATCACGAGCTTCAGATGCCCACCCTTTCGAGCTGCCTAGCATTGGGTGTTGTGAGAAGACTGAGATGCGAGAGGTTTGGGCTTTGTTGTTTTATTTCACTCAAGTCTTGCAAAGAGGGCAGCACCACGCTTGATAGAGATAGTCAGGATGGGTGAAACTATCCCAAAATGTGTGCACAGCAAGGAAGGACAGGAGAGAGGCCCTGCTTTGCTACAGCTTTTAAGGTGTTGTTTGGCCCAGTGACCGTCCTATGTGGAACTGAGGGATTAGGATGTGTGACTTTCCTTTTCAACCCATTGGGCTGATTTTATAAGCCAGGGGAGATGGTTTGCTTCTTTGTCACTTGAATAAACAGATATGATCACCTTTTCGGGGGAAATCATGGCATTAGCTCTTCACATAGCCACTGAAGTAGATTTCAAAATTTGGTTAACATAAGAAATAAACTCGTATCAAACAGCTAAATGTCAACATCTCAGGAATAATGTTTTATAAATGAATAGACTCTTTTTTTCAGAACACCCTGAGATTTATAAGCAACTGGGGCAGAAAGTACCTAAAATTCCCTTGTACCCCTTGCTGAGCCCCTCCCTGTTTCCCCTATAATTACTATCTTACATTAATGTGGTGTGTTTGTCATAACTGATGAGCCAGTATCAGTATGTTACTCATTGAGGCCTGTGGTCTACATTAAAGTTCAGTCTTTTCTTTGTCCATTCTGTGGGTTTGGGCAAGCATATAATGGCATGTGTCCAGCACTGTAGCATCGTACTGCAAGAGCGTCACTGCCCTAGAACTCCCCTGTGCTTCGCCTGTCTTTTTCTTTCCCTCCTCCAAACCTCTGGTCACTGCTGTTTTGTTTTTTTGCAAATGTCTACATAGTTTGCCTTTTCCCAGAGTGACATATTGTTGGAATCATATAAGTAACCTTTTCCAACTGGCTTCTTTTACTTAGCAATTTGCATTTATTATTTCTCCATGTATTTTTGTGGTGTAATAGTTCACTCATTTCTTTTTATCACTGAATAACATCCCTTTATGTAGAGGTAGCACAGTTTGTTCATCCACTCATGTGTTGAAAGACATCTTGGTCACTTCTGCATGAAGAAAGCTACTGTAAACCTTTGTGTGGACACAGTCTTCAGCTCATTTGGGTAAATACCAAGGAGCATAGCTGCTGGATCAAATGGTAAGAACATATTTAGTTTGTAAGCAGCTTGACAGATAACCTTTCCTCTAAGTACTTGTTGATTTGAAGGAAAAACAGAGCAGACATGGTGCTGCTTTCAAGAACCGGGAGCTTCCTAATCGACTGGGAAGATGGTCTGTCGCTAAGTGCATTAGCTCCGTTTACTGAAGGCCATGGGCACATCTTCCTCTTTCTCCTGAGAGCAGCTGCCTCGCATGCTAAAGCCTGTGTTATTAGAATAGTGTAGCGGGGAAAGGGAACCTCAATAAATTTAGGAGGTGCTGTTTGGCCTCCTAGGAGTTGAGTCTGCCCTATGAAATGCATGTGCGTTGTGTGAAATGAAAAGTTCCACTTGCAACTCTCCCCTTCGGGAGAGAGAACTAGAGTGGAGAAAGTGCCTGTTAGAGGCTGAGAAGACAGGGATGGATGAGAACAGGGAGCAGAAGGATTTTAGGTGCTGGTGGTGGCCTTCCTTGTGGAGAGGGTGACTGTGGCTATGGCTTGGGAATGAGGGAGGGCAGGAGGGCTCATGGGCAGGAGGATGATGGGCTCTGAGAAAGCAGAGACCACAGAGGAGGGGAAGGGCAGGGTCGTTAACAGCGAGGGAGGGTGAGGGAGATGGCGGACAGCGAAGAGCACCTCAGAGCTCACAAGCTGGAAGCTGGACGTTAGTTTCCATACACTGTGAACTCCTGAGGGTTGGTGTTTAGAGGCGTGGGGTGGAATATGCCAAGAAGACTGGAGCACGTGCAGCCAGTGCCGAAAAGGCCCCTTACTCGAAGGCTGATCCGAGGTGATGTGAGGGCTGAGCCAGATGGACGAGATGGGTAGTCTCGGGTGAGGAGGCAGGCATAAAAGTGAACACTGGGGAATCCTTAGGGGGCAGGAAGACTATGGTACAGTGAAGAGAGAAGATAAAAGGAAAAGGTGAGGATGGGGATTTAGCTATGTTGTTAACCAACAAAAGTCACCAGGCATGGTGAAACACACCTGTAATCCTAGCATTCAGGAGGCTGAGGCAGGAGGATCACCATGAGTTCGAGGCCAGCCTGGGCTACATTGTGAGACTGTCTAAAAAACAAAAACACTGTGCTCACACAAAGATGATACTCAGCACTGAGCTTTGTGTGTTAAGCAGTAAGGAAATAGGAACACATCCAGATGTGTTAATCCTAGCATTCAGGGCACTCTGTGATTTCACTCTAACATAAGCATCTGCATTTATACCCCATTTCTCTGTTGTAGGCTTCTCTCCTCCAGCCAGGAGGTAACTTCTTATTTTTCCCATGTCAGCTTATTCATCTGTGTGTTGGGTGTGGAGACTTGATCCCATCATATGTAATGGTTCTGGTGAGTTGGTTATGGTCATGGAGAGGTCTGTGTGGAGGCCTGTGAGCATCAGGGTGAGCCGAGCAGAGCGACTGCAGTGGTCAGCTTGTGAGTCCACGGGGATGTGGGGCATGAGGGACTGTGGAGTGACCATCCATCCATTAGCGGGCATTGTTGGGTGTTTGCCACACATTTCCTGCTGCACGTTCTGCACGACTGGGTTCTAGACCTTCCCCAAGGCTCAGGTCAGTTGCTAATTAAAGTGTACTTGTTGTTCCACACGTCTCTTTTCTGTAGATGACTGTACCACCTTAGACATCTCCCCTGCATAAAGGCAGGGTAGTATGGAGCGCATGCACTCCTTTTCCTATGAGATGGTACATTCCTAAAAGGGAGAGGCAGTTTTCAGTTATCCTATGTAGCTTTGCATGATATCTTATCCATAGCATAAGCAGATGTTCAGTACATACTTGTTAGGTAAATGAAAGAGACAGTTAATGTTTGTTTTTCTTCTCTCCATTCCATTAGATTAAAAATTTATTGTCTAAGGACAGAAAATGAATCTTTTGGTACCAATATTTATACTGCTCTGTCCTGTGAGGGATGAACTCAGACTAGCCTTTTGAGAATTAGGAGGCCAGGGGGTTGGAGATATAGCTCCGTGGAATAAGCCCCTGCCTGGCAAGTGCAAGGTCCTGAGTTTGATCCCTGGTACCGCCAAAACCCCCCACAAAAACCCAAACAAACAAAAAATAGAATTAGGAGCCCAGGAGGCTAACACTGGGGACCAAATTTGGGGGTGGAAGTAGAGACCCAGCCCAGTCAGAGGATGGTTGGGATGGAAGCTTGTTGAAGACCACAGAGAGAATGCCAAGCACAGATGGAGCACTGTGTGTACAGCTGTGTGGGTGCAAGGAGTGCTGGGTGACGGACAGTACAGCGCGCATCTGTCCACTCAGCCTTTGCTTCCCATGGGTTGTGATTATGATGATAGAAACTCACTTTTAGTGTAAATAGTTGAGTCAGAGCTAAGGGACGTTCATGACTTTACCAACTTCACAAATAATGCTAACATCAACCCTGGATTTCTCACTCAGGTTTATTGTCTTTTTGCTAGGCAATTCGACATCCTATTTAAAAACTAAATTCTCCTTCTGGGGAATACAGCATTGGTTGTGGCTATTATTTTTGTCTCATATCTGGTTTCATGCAATGAGAAACCAGCCCAAGAGTTTTGTACCCATTTTCTATAAGATAATTGTTTCATTAAGTTGAAACTTTTCCATATTATTATTGTAATTGGATGAGTAAATTTTTTATATATATATGTAGTGGTACCAATCTCAAGTGAACAATTTGATGGATTTTTAAAAAGTGAAAACAATACTGTGTAACCAGTACCCAGGCCAAGAATTGGAACAGCACTGACGTCTACGACTGCCGAACACCTCCTCCACGGCCTGCCTCTCCTCATGGTGACCCCTGCCTGGCCTCTGGTGTTGTTTGTCTGATGCACCTGGTTCTGGCCTTGGTGTTATGGTATCATGTCAGTTGCATTCTTTGTATCTGTCCTCTGTCGCTCAGCACATTTGTGAGCTGCACCCATGACTATGTGTGAAGCAAGTGTGTTTATAGTTTTAGGGTTCCTTTGAGTAAATATCCCACATTGTACATTTTAAACAATCTACTAACACTGTGACTGGAGTTTGAAAGACTTAAGTATAACAATGTCTAAGATTGTGTGTGTGTGTGTGTGTGTGTGTGTGTGTGTTGTTTAACCTAGTCATCATTTCCATCAATTTAATCTACTCCATGGAAATTATGCTCAAGGATTTTTAATATAAGCTCTAAGACTTTAGGAAATATCTAAACTTACTGGACAGTGATTTCAAAAAGAAATCCCTTGGAAAGGCTTTTCAGGTAAATATTGTCTAGAAAAATCCGTTTGTTGTGAGTAAACCCTCTGTGCTGCTCACATCACTTCTTACGTGGTATTTGTTGAAACAACTGGGAGCTCTTAGACTCTGTAGCCTACTCTGTGCCCCCAGAAAGTTATTTAGACATCGTGAACCTTGGTTCAGTTGGAAGAACAGGAACCAGTGATGGAGATTTCCTGTGCACATAAGGGTGTAGGGATCAGACTTCAATCCGAGATTCATCAGTTTCCTGTCATTATCATGAAACACCTGACACAGAGTACTTAGGGAGTGAAGAGAAGGTTATTTTGGCTCATGGTTCTGGAGATTCAAGTCTAACGTTGGTATGCCCCCCAATCCCGGTGAGGATACACCCTGGAGACTTGGGGACCTCCCACTACAGGCACTTCCTTGCAGTCCACAGCTTCTCAGTCCTGCTGCCCTGGCCACTGAGCTTGCTTATGAACCTTTAGGGAACACTTAACGTATTCCTGAGCCACAACAAGCATATTCTGTGAGATTCATCTCAAGGCAGACACCGTGGTATTTTGATGATATGTATGTTGGTGCTGTGCATTCAGGCTATGGTAGCTTAATAAGCTGTTCAACCTTAGTGCTGAGTTTTCAGATATGAATCCATGAATATTTGCAGAACATCAATAAGAACTAAAAAATCAGGCGTAGGAAAGACAAGGACACCAGGGCTCTGGATTCCCACCTCTGAGGATCAGAATATACTTTGTTCAGGAGAGTGATAAGCAAAGATTGCACGATACTAACATACAGGTCTTGCACACATGTGGTAAGTGTGTTTGGTTGGGGAAGGCTAGAAGAAAAGGCTATAGAGCCTTTTAAGTAGACTAGGGAGGGAGATAGGAGCTTTGAGCTAGGCTTTGAAAGCATGAGAAATGAGATAAATGAACTAAGAAAATGTTTTTGGGCTTCAAGGGTGGAAGCCTTGTGGGTGGAAGAGCAAGTAAGGGAGCCCGGCGAGAAGAGACAGGTTCACTGGTGCGGAGTAAAAGGAAATGAGGATGTGTTCGGCCTTTTCCTGGAAATCTGAATTAGTATCCCGGGCCACAGAGTGCCGCAGCAGTGCTCCACACTCACTCACAGCCCACGTCTCCAGTGACCCGTGCACACCCACGGTTATGGCGGCACAGCTCAGAACGCTAAATCTTGGAAACGACCCGTATGTCCATCCGCAGATGAATGGATAAAGAAAATGGATGTTTACACACCCTGATACTCCACAGTAAAGAGGGTAAACTGGAGCCGGTGGTAGGAAAGCAGGTACACCTTGAGACCATAATTTTAAGGAAAATAAATCAGATGCAGGTTAAATATTGCACAATTTCTCTTATACGAGAACCCTAAAGTATAGATAATTTAGACAGCAGAATGGGTAGCTGGAACTAAATACAATCAAGAAAGGAAGGTTCTAAGGCTTTTACTTGCATACCCAGCATTCACAGCAAGCTTTCCGGGTTTCAGCTCTCACTCTTACTGAAACAGGCCTGAAGCTGCTACATTAGTAGCATTTTCCAGGCACTGCTTGGGTTTTGTTCTGGCAGGGCTCCTTCTGTATAGCGGGCCCCTGTGCTGTAGCTCAGGGCCTGTGAAAACACTAGCTTTGGCATTCCTATACAAAAGGAAAAGAGCGAAATCAAAGATCGCAAAATATATGTTTCATTAAAAAAAATAAAATTAACCCAAAGCCTGCCCATGTTTCCTGTAGATAAACCTGTGTCATTACCGCTCCATCCTGAAATTCTGCCACCGCTCCCCATGACGTGTAGGTGGTGATGCTTTCTACTTCTGCAGCAAGGGCTTTTATTTGTTGTAGTCATTGGAATGATTATATGTCTACATGATACCTTTTTTGTGGTTTATTATTATTATTATTATTATTTTGTCTTTTTGAGACGGGGTCTCTCACTGTAAAGCCCAGGCTTGTCTTGAATTTTCTGTGATCCTCTTGCTTCAGCCTTGTGAATCCTGGATTACAGGCGTGTGTCACCACATCTGGCTTTCTACATGGTCCTTGGCAGAGGAAAGAAAAGATTAGTTAAGGAGGGGAAACAATAGAATTGGACAGATATATAAATGATTTATACACAAATCATTGTAATTATGAAGACAAGTTACGTGTCAGGGACTCTTGGCAGAGTAGGGAATGACCAAGCAAATCACAGGGGGAACTCTCCACAGTGGGAGGGGAGCAGCTTCTCTCTGACTGCTTGGATGACCAGAAGTGTAGTATCTTAGAATAAGTTTTATTGTGTATATATCACAACATGATGCTATATAGACAGTAAGATGGTTACTGAAATGAAATGGATTAACATTATCTTTTACCTCACATTGTTCTATTGTGTCAAGGGCAGTTGCAGTGTAGTTACTTAACATTGAGTAGATTATTGTTCAGCCTTTTGTCACAACATGGGTGGAGCTGGGGGATGTTATGCCTGGCGGTGTAAGTCAGACCCAGGGAAACGTACTATCTGACCTTACTTAGGCGTGGGGAAGAAAGAGCTTAAACACAGAGGTAAAGAATGGAACAGTGGCTACTGCAGGGGTGGAGACTGGATGTGGGGGGAATGGGGAGATGGATGTAGGGGAGCTGGAGCACAGGTGAGCACTGTGGTTGGTACCATGTGTTGGGAGAGTGTGCAGGAACCATTCTGAGCAGGGGCTCATTTACACTTGAAGCCCACTCATGGAGAGCCTGCGTGCTGAGAACTAGGGCTGAATGGAGGAGAAAGATCAATTAAACCCAGTAAAGAGCAAAACACCCCCAAACCTTTAACATAATTAAGATGAAAGAATACTAGCTCACTTTGTGCATATATCTATAGTTGTGTAGTGATGGAAGAATGCCTGGCAGTTTACAAAATCATTGTTTGTACATTTAATTTGATACAGGCAAGAATATTGGGATCAGCGATTGGGTAGGAAAGGAGAGGAGTGGCACAAGTGTTCTGGCCCAGCGGCACCTGTGGGTGAGGCCCAGCCCTGTCTTGGAGTCCCCGCTGTTGCTGAGGGGCAGTGGGGTCATTCTTCAGGGCGCTGCCTGCTGTATGGCTGACCCAAGATGCATGGTTTCTTTTCCACATTTTCTGGCCAAGAAGTAGGGGAGTTGGGTCATGGAGCAGTGTGCGTTCTTTTCTCTGCATGAATGGTATGTACTTTGAACCTCAAAATAGAACTCCGGTTTATTTTCTCAGGAGTCTCCGTGAAAAACACTGTATTTCTTAAATATGGTCAGCAGGGGTGCAGGGGAGGAGGGATTGCTATAGGAACTTGTGCTTGTCTGCAGGCTCTGCTGTAAATATGTTTCCATTCCTGGCCCAGGGGGATAATCTCATCTTAAACCTGGTCAACCTTCATGTCACTTTATTTCTCTGCTTATTTTAGTCCTGCAAAAACAACAAGTGAATGTGCCAGCAAGTTAAAGTGATATAAACTTCTGAAGCGCCAGATTCTCAGCACTCCAGGGGCCAGCGCTGTTAACAGTTCTAGTGAGTCTTTCACAGGATGGATGTTTTTATTTTCCTAGGGAGGATGGCTTCCATTTCACCTCTGGAAGGCAGAAAGGTAGCCGCGATCTCCTGCTGTGCAGTCAGAAATGATCTTCCACCACCTTTTCCAAACAGACTGCGACATGAGTTTGAGGGCCAGGGTTAAGCACCAACAAGACACAGATATTTGGCTTTTGGTGGAGAACATGTCCCTGCCAATGCCGATGTTTGTAGAAACTAGAGTTAATAACTTTCCTCTTCCTGCCAAAGAATGGATATCCTATGTGTTGGCTCAAATTATGTTTTTACTTTATACTCTGAAAGCATGAGGGGTCTCTTCCCACCTTGCAGGCCATTGGACACATCCCCGTCTTGTGTCTGCTGAGTGCCGAGCAGTGTGCTGGTGGGGCATTGGCAGCATCCCTCACAGAGCAGGCTCTCTCTCTCCACACAGCTTTGAACACCTTTCTGGTTTGGGTTATATTTTGACAGTTGCTAGGTAGCAGGAGTCAGAGTCCAGCTGTTCAATCTAAGGTATTTTTCCCAATCCAAACCTCTAAAGAGAGCTAAGTTAAATAATACTGTAATCAGATTTTTTTTAGTGTTGAAGTTATCCAAACTATTTAGAACCCATATCATAAAACAGAATGGATGGATTTTGACTAACGCAGAAATATACCACATGAGTTTTAAGTCAAGTGAAACTGGTTTGGCTTACTGGGAACAGGAAGGCAGAACCCTAGGTTTGGAAACAGGCAGACTGGCAGGCAGGGGTGGTTGGCAATCATTACCCACCTTGTTCTAACCCAAGGAGCCAGGGTGAGACACTGGAATGTATGAAAAAAAGTGTAGGAGAATATGTAGAAATCCAGCTCATCTGGGAAAGGGAGCACCAGGGTTTAGAAAGAAGTTTTTGTATATGGAAAATAAAGATAGTTTACCCATCGGGTTCCTATCCTGAGAGCTTGCTTGGCTTCTGAAGTGTACATGCACCGTTTCCTGCAGATGGGATGAGGTCAAGGTGCACTTGATGTAAGTGTGGACAGTCGTGTGTTCGGGGCCCCTAAAGGACGGCAGTGAGAGACCATTGTGAATCAGTAAGACAGCATCTGAAAATATAGGGGACACTTTGGAAAAGTTACCCCAGGAGGATCCTGCAGAAGGGCAGGTTGCAGAGGCAAACTAGACTGGGGAGTTCAGAGATACACAAGGTCATGCTTCTTCCTGAGCAAGAGGGGCGATCAGGTCAGCCTGAGGCGGCTGTGCTGCTACCTGGAGATTGGTTGGCTATTGGCATCTGTGCTGGACCTTTACTGGGAGAAATGCCTGGGAATGAGAGAAGGGTAAGGAAAGGAGATAAGGAGAGAGGCCTCCTCTAACTGCTGCTCAGAGGTGAGCACGCCGGGCATCCCCAAGCCATTCACACGGGCAGTTCCAGGGGCTCAGGTCCAGGCACAGGACAGCAAGTCGATGCCCGTGCCTGGCTGCTGTGGGCGTCAGAAGCTGGTGAGCCATTCCCAAGGCCACGGCCCACAGAGTATGACCCTGCTCCTCACCTCCCTTGGTCCCTGGGCAGCGGGATGGGGAGTCTCAGAAGATTTGCAGAACTCTGGGTATGCTGTCCTACGAGTCATTTAAAGATTGAGCCAGAATAATAATAGAAATAGGTGTTGGGGGATCGTTCTTAGTCTTTGCCTTGAATTTTAAAGGCACATTTACCAGTATATGTGATCAAGCCAGGTGGCAAGCAGTAACAGAAATGGAGAGTGTGTCAGTGTTGCCTTTCTTCTGATTCCAAAAGTAGTACAAACTTGAGCAAGACATCTGGAGAACCATGAAAACACAAGTGGCCTTTTCCAGTCCCCTTGGGATATTCTTCTCTTGAGATATTCAGTGCTGGGGGTGGGTGAGGGATGAGGAAAGAGCCTTGGTGGGAACTGGAGGGCTTAAAGGACTGAGGCTGGGACACATCCGTTCCCCCTTCCCCTTTGGCAAGCGCAGAGCTGGCTTCCAACCAGTCCAGCCAAAGGTTGAGCCCTGCGCCCGTAAAGTGGCCTGGGGTGATCATTAAAGTGAGAGTAGATGATCACGTGAGTGCAAGGGTCAGGTGGGCCCGGTGCTCCAGCGGCCTGGGTGCTGCCGACTGTTAAGCTGCATCCCACATCGCCTGAGGACAAGTTGCAGGATCTGACAAGAGGTTAAGCACACACGCGCACACACGCACACACACGCACTCACATACGCATCCAAGCACATCTACAGCAGCCAGGAAGCCGGTCAGTTACCTGACTGAGTAATGTTGCCTTCCTGAGGCCTGGCAGTCCCTTCATTAGTAGTGTGACCGACACCGAACAGGATTTTCTCCAGGGCCCCTCCAGCTCTAGCTTTTTTTCTACAGCATTGCTCTCATTCTCTCCCTCTTTATCTCACCCCGTCTCCCTTTGCCCCAAGGCACTGAAACCACTTTCAGTTCAGACAGTGAGCTGAGTGTCTTTCCTAACATACAAACTCAAAGAATGCAGGGAAGCTGGATGTGGTGGCACAGGCCTGTAATCCTAGCACTCTGGGAGGCTTGTACAGGATTGCAGGTTCAAGCCTAGCCTGGGTTACTTAGTGACTGAGCCTGATACTGCTTCAAAATAAAAGAAAATAAAGAAAAGGGCTGGGGATGTAGCACTTTGTGAAGGCCCTGTATTTAATCTCCAGTACTAGGAAAAAAAAAAAAGAATGCAGGGATGCTTTGAAAAGATGTGACACTTTCTTGGGAATCTCAAATATGGGATTGCCAGAAGTGTCTTAATAAATATGAGTGTGTGTTTGTGTGGGTACGGAAGGCACATAGGAGAAGATTTTAGTAATGTTTAGTACTGCTTGCTTGGAGAGAGAACAATTAGGATTGTGTAGTACTTAATGATGAGGTGGGTCTCAGAGAGAAAAAACCTGGAAGCTGTGTGCACACCAGTACAATCACTTTATGGCCTTTTTTCCTGTTTCCCTTCTGACTGTTTAGGGGACGGGCTGCCCCATCTATTCAGGAACTGTAGCTCCCAATTTGTCTGAGCAGCAGGACACTGGGAGCACTAGACTGGTGGGAAGTTTTCTTTCTTTGAGCCGCAGGGGATGAACTCAGGGTCCTGCTGCACTAGTCGAGTGCTCTACCACTGACCTACGCCTCCTGCCCCAGTAAAGCTCATTTTAGCATGAAGAAATGTGAGGTGTAGAAGCTGCAGAAAGAAGATGTCCTGGACTCCTTACCTGATCGGGAGCAGCAGCTTCAGGGAACCTCAGCTACCGTGGGTGCCCTCTCCAGGGGAGTTTCCTGACCACAGAGGAGGCAGAAAGACACTTGCACCTGCAAAAACACCACCCAAAGTGTTTTTGTCCTGTTTGCTCTATGAAAACCTTACTTGTCTTTTTACAGGAAGTGTAGTTGCTCTCGCCCTGGAGACTACTTCCCTTACACTCTTAGGTGTGTGCGTTCCCAGTTCTAACCCCTTCCAGTTTTTCATGTGAGCACCGCAGGTGCAGATGAAGTCCTTCTCTTGCTACTCTTATTTTTTTTTGACAGTTTAATTCATGTACCCCCAGCAACTTAATGTAGGAGAGTAGAGGACATTTATTTCCCCTACCTGGCATCCGAAGGCATTTTTGTTTGTTTTGGGGTGCTGGGGCTCAAAGCCAGGACCTCATGTTTGCTGGGCAAGTGGGAAGGCAATTTTTGTTGCATTCTGGAAACTTGAGGATGAGACTTCTATGGAGGGAGATGTGTAGGAAAAAAATAAAAGTTCAGTCAGAGGTTTTGGTGATGAAGTGGCTTGTGACTCAAGCTGTGGCCGCTTTAGAATGTGTGCATTTTTCTGTGTGCAGTGGTGGAAGTGCTGACCAGCAGTGAGGAAGCAGGTGTGTCCTGAGAGGGAGCCAGAGGGCTGCTCAGGCCCGCAGATGCACAGGTGGTACCTGTGTCTGTGGGAAGGTATGGCACTGGATCTCTGTGGTTAAGGTGCTGCTCTGGGAAGGGGTTCCCAAGAGGTGAGTGATGATTAGGACTTGTTTGGGGATAGCAGAACCTGGGTACGTGACAGGGACAGAGCAGAGGCAAGAGCGAGGACACGTGGGGGTGCAGCCCGCGGAGGTGCTGTGGAGGACAGTAGCCCCTCCAGAAACAGGCACAGGTGGGGGAGACCGGAGCAGACCACTTTGGACGCAGTGCAGGGCTTTCATCTTGCACCGGGTGAGCCCCAGGGAGAAGGGCACCTGCTCCTTTCTGACCTCACCTCAGGCCCTCGAGGTTACATGTTAACATGGAGTCTGTGGGAGCCTGGGGCCACGTGAGTCGTGCTCTGGCCTGGCAGAGAAAGGTAACTGGAACCGTGACCAGTGGCTCCTTGTCTCACACGTGGACAGGATAGAGGCGTTTGCTTTGCTGTGTGTTTGAGAGCTGCAGCAGATGCAGGGAATAGATTCAGGGCAGGCTCTGGCCGTGTTGTAATGGAGTGGGCTGTGTCAGTTGCAGAGGGGACAGACATAAGGGCTTGTGACCAAGGGCTGAACGTCACCCTGGCATTGTGCTTGCCTCTGTGCCCTGCCGTGTGGTGTGTGGAGATGCAGGCACAGTGGGAGATGCCATCTCTGAGTCCCCCCTCTCACCAGCCCCCAGCCAATCTCGACGCAGGTGGCAGGTGCTGACTTTCTGTTGTCATCTGATGACATACACAGGGTGTTGCCAGCTTGTACCATGTACTTGTGTGCTGTGGCTTTAAAAACCCTGTATATCTGGGACAGTATGACCATGATGAAAAAGAAACAGGAAGTCCTTAATGTGCTCGCTGTTCGAATCCCTGTTCTTTAAAATCACTTTGCTTTCAGGACCCGCACCTCACATCGTTTCTTCCACTGAACGTTGGAACGATGTGTTTCCAGCACTCAGATGTGTCCAGAGCTGGTTTCCAGGTGGGGAGGCTGCTGGGGGCCTGGGCTCAGGCCCTTTCTTTCAAGCTCTTGTTTTGGGGCTGAGGGTAGCACCACCTGCTCCTGAAGGAAGCACAGCTAGACTTGAACCTTTGGACAGCTACTAGGGAGTGAGTGTGTTCTTTTTTCTGTTAACTCTACTTAACATAAATTTGACAGTTTTATTCTCACTGAGTGTACAGCTGGGTGTGGTATTTACCCCCACAGGCCCTCCTGCTATAACCACCACCGTCTTCCCCGGCTGTCCCCATCTTCCCCAAGTGCAGCTCGGTACCCACTGAATGTTAATCCCTGCCCCTCCTCTGTCCCTGGTGACCACCACTCTGCTTTCTGTCTCTGGGACTCTGACTGCTGCATGTGCTCCTTATACACGGCGCTGTGCAGTACCCATCCGTCCTTCCTATCATGTTCCCTGCAGCTGAATGTCTTCAGGGTCATCCGTGTTTGGAGCAAGCATCAGACTTGGCTTTCATCCTGAAGCTGCACCATGCATCATGTTCACCTGCCCCGTCATGCTGGACACTTGGTGGCTTCCAATGGCACCATGGACATGGTAGACAAACAGGTTTGAGTTCTTGCTTTAGGCCTCTTGGCATAACTTGGAAGTGGGGCTGCTGGGCTGTAGAGTCACGTGATGTTTATTTTTCTGAGGAAGTGTCCTACCATTTTCCGTGACACACTTCCCTCCCTCTGAGGCTCGCTCTCCTCCCTTGTGAGGTAGGAGAGGGCCTTAACGTGCAGGGGCTCTCAGGCCAGAGGCTATGCGGGTGACACTGCGGAGTACTTCCCTGTGTGCGGAGGTGTGGCCACACAGCTGCAGTTTCTGCCCACACTGCCGCTTCTCGTACTTGTGTGGCTCCTGCTGCCTTTCTTTTTTTCTTTTTCTTTTTTGTCTTTTTGAGACAGGGTCTCCCTATGTGGTTCAGGCTGGCCTTGAGCTCACTTTGTAGCCCAGGCTGGTCTCAAACATGAAAAGATCCTCCTGCCTCTTCCTCCCACTGTCCCAAGTGCTACAGGCATGCACCATGCCTGGCTTCCTTCTGTCTTTCTATTGCGACTCCTATGTGGGTGTTTCTGTCTCCTTATCCTGTGCGGCCCCTGTCTAGGCGTGGTCCCTGCTCTACCAGAGCAATTTCCATGCTGCTTTGTGTTTTTATGACTGCTGTTGTTACACCCACTGCATCCTGTGGAATTGCCCCAGTTCCTGGCACGGAGTGAATCAGTGCCCTGACACACTCACCCTGTGCCTGCTGTGGGGTCCCATGTCAGCACAGACTTGTAGGAAATCTGTTTGCAGGGAGCCTCATGGGGATCAGTTTCCCAGGCTGTGCTGCAGAACCACCTCTGAATCATGACCCCATGGGAGCTTTGAGGGACCCACTGTGGCCCTGGGCCTGAGGTTTCAGCTTCTTGGGGGTGGGCCGTATGCTCTGTCTGTACATGTGACCAGAGACCCCAGAAGGGCAGGGCCGGGTCCACTCAGCTGCATCTTCAGCCTGAGCATAGTTCCTGGCAAGAGGCAGGTGCACTAAGAGTAGTCACCAGTGAAGATGCCGAACACTCCGAATGGGCTCCTCACGGCCCCCTCAGTGGATGCGGCTGCCAGCGACCCTCCAGCCCAGACATAAAACCCAGAGAAGGGTTGGCTTCTCACTGACAGGGGCTCCTCTCTGCCTCTTCTGTCTCTAGATTTCCTAAAGGGAAGAAATAGGGCATTTTTATCTTAAATTACTTCAGACTCTTACTAAGTGAAGTCTTCATGCTTCTTTAGTTTCCAAGAAAGCTCTTTTTTTGATGAGCTTGTATTAAGAATTACACTGGTTAACAGATAAATGTGCAGGAATTTTAAGTAAAGTTTTCTGCATTTCATAATTTATGTTAGCACTGATAAAAATATGCATACACCATCATGAACCGTACAGTATGTGCAAGGATGCATTTGTGTGTTTGTTCATCAGAACTTGTACATTGTGTTTTGTCCTGAACTATGGAAAAGGCAAGTCTACTCTTGAGCTTTAGTGTGACGGAGAGGAGGAGCTTGATGACTTACCTAAGGGGCCAGTGTTACCTGCACTCAGGATCCAGCTCAGTTATCTGTAAGGAGCTCAGGTGAATGGCTCGTCTCTTGCTTGGGTACAAAAGCACCATGCTTCCTTACCTCTCCTTTTGTTTTTTGATTTAGAGCTTGGGCTCAGTATCATTTTGGAAATGACTTGTGTGGAAGATGAAGGCAGGATTTTTACCGCAGGTCCTATGGGTGCTGTGAATGGTCCTTTGGATAATCGCATTGGTCAGTCACTAGGACAAATAGTCCTGTGTCAGTGGAGACCTCTTTGAGTTAATATTCTGGGAACAAGTAACTTAATAAAGCTTATAAATATTCAGGTCAGTAAACTGATTTCCTCATTTAGCTGAAGAAAACTGGGGAAGGAATTTTGATAAACTGAGCCCTGGGCTGAGGGAGTAGAGCTCTGCTTGCTCTTGTTTGTGACCAGCACCTGACTGTGCCTGGCTCTTCTCAGCTGAGAGGCTTTCCTAGACTTCCCATCTGTCTAAATCCCTCTCTTCCTTGTAGCTGTGCTCTCCTCCTCAGGGCCTGGCTGTTTTTTTCAGAGCTGAACTACGTAATCCCTTGAGTTAGGTGGTGGTACTGGTCTGAGGGACTTCTTCTGCTGCCCGCGCCAGGTGAACCCTTGGCTGGCTTGACTGTGGCGGTGGTTGTGGCTGGAGCTGCTGCTGCTTGTAGAGCTTCTCCTTGTTTCTTGTGACTAAACTTCTGAATAGCATGCACTTTCCACTGGGGCCCCAGCCCTCACTTCCCTGGGCTTCTCTGAAACAGCCTCATGGTTGGTGTTGATTTACCAGCTGCCATGTCTTTCAGTGCTGAGAGCCTGGTTCCTGGCTCTCTCTGGTTCTCCCTGTCACCACTTGAGGGCTGCTCGCTTGATGCCTTTTCTGCTGTCACCTCCCAACTTGGAGAGACCCTGCGTGGGCTTGGTACCCTTTGTGCCCTGCTGAGCCCAGTGTGAATGACCAGATGCAACACGTGTGCTTTAGTCTTGGCGGACTCTGCTTCTTGGCGGGGCATTCAGAGGAGCCATTTACCGCTCAGTGCAGTATCACCTCAGGATGTCACTCAGGAGGGTGAGTTTTAGCAGGGCTGCCTCTTTGTGACCTAAAATAGAGTTTGACTGTCTCAAAAGGCAAGAGTTCTCACTCAGTTTCCTCCCATCACTTAAGCTTTTCCTTGTAAGGTGATTCTAAACTGAATCTTTGGCATTTTGATTTGTTTAGTTGTGCTTTTTACTGTACTTGATCCTAGAGAAACACAGACACAAAACACTTTGTGCACAATCCACGGAGTCCATGGACTTTGTAGAGCTCCATAGGCCCAGTCTCACACTCATAACGATGCTGCTAAATTCTGTCAGCATTGTACGGATTCTTAGGGCTGTGCTGTTTGGCTTGCTGTTACTACGGTGATAGTTTTATAAATGTTACATTTAAAAAAATCTAGCAAAAGCTACATATGCATGAAATAAACTTGAAAAGATATGAAAAGCATTTATTTTTGTTGTTAAAATACTTTTCATTTATTGTATTATGCAATTATAAATCATAAAAAGATAAGGTTTGGATAGCAACCAAACACCATATTTTATTCTGGAAAAAGAGAATCATTTGGAATTTTATTGAAATTCAAATCCTGGACTATTTTACTTGAAATTGAAGAAATGCAGCCACTTGTAGGTTTATGAATGGATGAGTTATGGAAGCCACTTCAAAAGACAGCCCATTGTTTTGCTGCCAAGGTTCTGCAGCCAATGTATGGATGAAGGTGAAATGAGGTATTATTTTGCCCTTGGCTGGAACATTTGTGAGTTAGCAATTTTTACCTTATTATTTTTAGTTATTTTTATTCTGTTGTTCTTAAACTAGTTTTTGAGCTACATTTTGATGTGGCTTTGTAAAGTTTCTTCCAGGCGGTCTGGCTTTGAGAAGAGTGTACATTTAAAATTCCCATGCTATAAATGTGTGTCCTGAGATGTGGGCACTTTTAAAAGCCTTCCCTTTGCCAAGGGTGGTGGCAAGTCAGCAGGTCCCGAGGACTTTGTGGGTGAAGCTGGCTGCAGGGTCCCGGGCCCCCGGCCTCAGGGAGGCCCAGACCTGCCCTGCGTTTCCTGCAGTACCGTGAGAACTCCCCGCCTGGTGATTTCCCCAGCAGCCTCATTTTTCTCCCAGGGTGAAGCCTTCCCTGGGGTTGGTTCCCCATAGGACTAGGTGCATTGAATAACCATTGCAGCAAGCTGACCTGGTGACGGGGGCTCCTGACCTTCAGGCTGAGCAGCAGCACGATGATCAGCTAATTAGATGAGTTTGTGCATTGAAAAACTGAGAAGTCCTGGCACACAAACAGCTTCCTTAAAAGTTCGAGGAGGAGGAGCAACCTGGCCTGTATGTTGCAGCAATGGTCTGCTAGCTTTCCAGTGAGAGTCATTTGCAAGGAGAGAGGCAGCTGTGGGTATTGCTGGACACAGAGTGATTAATTAGAAATTATGAAAGCGTGGCTTCGCCGTGGGCTTTCTGCACAGGCATCTTTGGGTCCATGCTTGAAGGAACTCATAAACGGACAGGGCTGGAGGGGGCTGGAAGTGGGAGGGAAGGAAACAACACCAGAAAGCTGAGTACTTTGACATTGTGTGACCTTGCCCGTGTGGAAGCTGGCGGGTGGTGAAAGGGGTCCTGAAACAGGAAGTGAGAAGGACCCTGGCAGAGGGCTGGCAGATGTCACTGTGCAATGTGCAGTGCCCTGGCAGAGGGCATTGTCTTGTCACCGCCCCTGCTTCCTGTGGAGCCCCCTTGGGAGGCCATGTGATCAATGCATCCATTTCCGTGGGGATGCACTGGGGGCTGCCACAGCAGAGGTGTGTTTTCAGGGATGTACAATTTGGTGTAGAGTAAGGTAAACACGAAAATGGGTCCTCTTGGCTTGGAATCAGAGTGTTTCGAGAGCATGTGTTCTGGAAAAGGGAACTGAGTTTAAATCCTGACTCTTTTTTATTTTGTTTTTATTGTTAAATGTTTTAGTCCATGTTTGCAGCACGTAACAATGACACTCGTTGTAGGGGCTGGTACGCGCACAAGGCACATCTTCGTTCTTTTCACACCCTTTTCTCCTTTGTCCCCCTCTCTTTGTTCTCTTCCTTTTGCAAAACCTTACTCTACCTCACTGTTCATGTGACCAACAACAAGTGACGGTCACTCAGGGCCGTAGTTCTCTATGTAAAATGGGACAGAGGTGTAGCTTAGTTATGGACGCATCCTGGGAGGGCTCAACCTTGAGCTCATGTCTTTGATCAGCCTGTGTCTCCCCCAACTCTGATGTCTCTGTCTCACACTGTCCGTGCGGGGGTTGGGGGGAGTCCTGGAATGGCCGTGGATATTTTGAGCATTAGCATTGTATATGTACTTCCTTTGTGTAATTTTGCATTATATGTACTATTTTACCTTAAGAGAAGTCCACAGATTGTGTGTTTTATGCCTCCTGACCTCTGGATTTGCCGTCGTTTAAGATTCTTACCAAGTGAGGTGCTGTATTCATCATTTATTGACAAATAACAACCCAAAGTTGGAGGCTTTCCAACAACGAAGAAGACAGCTGTTTTCTTTGCCTGTGACTCGGGTGTGGTCTAGTGGCTCCTCTGCTGGGTGGCACAGGCAGCATGCAGGGCCTGGTGGCCTAGGATGGCCTGACTCACCTCTCTGGCCCTGGCCAGTGCTGCTGGTCCCTGGGTTTTGGCAACGAGGGGCTCTGCAGTGGTGCAGGCAGAGGGTTTGTGTGGCACAGTGTCCCGAGCAGGGAGAGTGCCAGTCACTGGGTTTTGAGAGCCACAACGCTGCGTCTGTTGTCAAAGCCAGTCTCCAGGTCAGCCCCGACTTAGGGTGAGTAAGTACATTCCGTGTGCTGATAGAATGAGCTGCAAGGAAGAATGGCTGTTCATAATCCACCCTAAGCTCTGTGCCGGAAACAGGAGACCCTGGAAGAGGCTGGCTTCCTCCTCTTCCTACTTTGCCTCTTAATTCTGCTGAGGTTAAGTAGACAAGAATGGAAGCGAGGCTTCTGTGGAAGGAGAGAAAAACTACACATAAATAAGGTTCCTGCAGATGTGTCTGACATTCATTTTGTAAATTCTAAATCTTTTGTTTAAATTAAATTTAATTTGTGACCCACTGATGCTTTTTAAAAAATTCTTAACATTTTATGCTACTTGAATAAAAAAGTTTTATATGAGACATTAAAGTGTAACCCTTGATGTGGTTCCATCCTGAAGAATTTGCTTGAGCAATTCCTGCTTTTGGAGTGAAAGTAAGTGACTCACTGAAAGTACAGAAAAAGGGATATTGTTAACCATTCTTTTTAGTTTAATGGAGTCTATATATGCCATCATGACTGCCCAATAAGCAAATCGGTGGGTTTTCCCCCTTTAAGTGCTAATTTTTTGTCCACTAATTGAACAGTTAAATTAATCAGCCTTAAGACAGGTGAGTTGCATGCTGTGTTTAATGATTTAGGCGGCACCTGTAACTTCTAAAAGCCTGTTCACAGGCTTGGGAGCCAACCAGGACCTCCTGGTGATCCCGGATCGTGTTAGTCAGCAGCACAACAGACAGCAATCATTTGGAGAATTAGTTTGAAACATTTATTTTTACATAGTTGACATAAGAAATGTTTTCCTTCTAAATACTCCTGGGACCTCATGGTAGGAATAATGAGCAGAAAGAGACACTGAGGGGGAAGAAAGCAGAGCTGCTGGCTGTCCTTAGTTTCTTTCTGCTAGGTCTAGTCAAGACTCTTAAGTTGCAAAGGCCAGCAAATGCAGGATGGGAAAGTACTGGTCTGTACAAAGGGTGATGCTTTCCAGGCTGGGTCCAAGCCCTGGTGGGTAATGAGGACCCAGCCCTTTCTCTCTGCCTTCTGTCTCTCTTGGGTTGTGCTAGTCTTAGGCCTAGGGGAGAGTCTGACTGCAGTGGTTAAAGTCCTTGTATCTGGTCAGGTTAGGTGGAAAAGGATGGTTTTTCAGGGAATGTTCCTGACACCAGCTCAGATGGGGCTCCTTGATCCAGTGTGTGCTATGCATCTGCTGGACACAGCCCGCAGCAAGAGAGCGGGAGGATGCATGCGCTGCCGTGTCTCACCTGCACCTCTGCCACAGGGTTGGCAGGTCCTCCCCACACCTGAGTTTGGGAAGAGCGCACCGCATGGGTTGAGGGAATCACAGGGCAGCACCGGGTAGCTGGGGCGCTTCTGGGGGCAGCATGTGTTCACCAGTGTGTCTTGTGCTAGGCCTAAGGGAAGGATGTTTAGGACTTTCTCTATGGAGTCTTTGGAGGTTGTGGTTTTGTTTTTTCCTTTTTTCTGAGATAGGGTTTCGCTCTGTAGTCCAGGCTGGAATTTACTATGTAACCTAGGCTATCCTTGAACTTGTGGTGATCCTCCTGCTTCAGCCTCCCAAGTGCTGGGATTACAGGCATGAACCACCATGCCCAAAAGAGTTTTATATAGTTATTTTGCTCTAAAATCTCTGCTGAGTAAATACAGTAAGAATTTGCACTCTGGTCATTTCTCAACACATTTGTTAAAATTGGTGTGGTGGCATATGGCTGTAACCCCAGCAGTCTGGGATGATGAGGCAGGAGGATTACAAATTTATGTCCAGCCTGGGTAATTTAACAAGAGTCTATCTAAAGTAAAACATAAAAAGGGCTGAGAATGTAGCTCAATGTGAGGTCCCTGGTGTTTAATCCTCAGTATTTCAAAAACGAAAAGCAAAATAAAATTTGTTAGTAATTATGTGCTTTTTGCATAATTATTTAGCAACAGTATTGTTCCTGTTTTACAGGAGATATTATATGTGATGAAAAACCTTGATGCTATCTATAAAATGTAGTGTTGAATAAACAAGAGTAGATGCTTTCTCCATCAGGAGATATTACAAATTTGTATTTAAGGAAAGTACTCAACTCGATAGCTACATTCTCATATTGGCTGTGATCTCTTGTTATAGACAGTCTGTGGCTGCTAGTCTGATAAAGGCAGATAAGTGTGACACGTCACTATGTTGTCTTGGGTAGCTTGTGATTTGGC
Source organism: Dinomys branickii (assembly GCA_004027595.1). NCBI lineage: Eukaryota > Metazoa > Chordata > Mammalia > Rodentia > Dinomyidae > Dinomys > Dinomys branickii. The sequence continues at coordinate 109,501 of PVLD010002774.1, read as the reverse complement.
TACTATCTAGAGAAGTTTGGGACACAACTGATGTGTTACTTTTAACACCGGAAAAGGTATTCCGATTTGTCCTGCTTGTTGGTAAAATTCAGTAAGAGATGTGTTAGCTTCTGTCAACATGGCCTATTTAAGGAGTTTAGAGGCTATCTGCACTCAGGTGTCATAAAATCTCCTCTTACTGTTGTGCATTATTTGTTTATACACAGTTACGATGTCATCAGTCAACCATGCAGGACTCTGCGGAGCGACGGGCGATAATACTGTGAGACTGGCCCGGCGGGGCAGGGTGTTAGGTCGCCCTTCCTGTAACTAGTACCACCTGGGTTGACTGTGAGCTTGCTGTTCAGTCCTCTATGGGAGAGGCAGTGTAGGAGTTTTTTTATTGCACCAAGCATTCCGGGGAGCAAGCAAGGAGTCATAGACTCTTTGTCCTCTGAGTGCTCATAACAGTTTAGACATGAGAGCTGTGATGGCACTGGGCAAGGCCTGCTTCTTTCTGTGTTCCCTGAAGAGCTGTTAGAAATGGGAAGAATTAACTTCTTAGGTGACAGCTGTAGGGCTGCTGTGTCCCGGCCATGTCTGGGACTGATAGCTGACCTGCACTGGCCAGCGCGTCTTGCTGGTGTGTGATGGACAGCACCCCACAAGGCAGGGCCCTGTGGCCCTGCCAGTTTCAGGGTGTCATGGGGACAGTGAGTCTCCCCTCCAGGTGACATGTCAGGTTAGAATACTGCAGTGCCAGAGGGCCAAGGAGCCAAGGCAACAAATCTCATCTCCACTCATGCATTTTTGTTGTGGCTTAGATATCTTTGTTATTTAAAGAGTGGATGCTCTTTGTTAAGTGAGATTTCAGCTCCGTGGTGGAGACTTACTATGTACACCCTGATGTGGACTCATCTGTCAGCAGTGCGTCTAACAGCCGGGCCTGTGTGAAGAGCAGAACAGCGACTGTGGCCGTCCTCCTTTGAAGCCCAGCATGCTCAGCACTCACCCACAGGCCACCGATCGAGCTCGGCTCCACTGCACCTGCCCCGAGCGCAAAGCCTGCTGTTTAAAGTTAGCTGGCTCCTCAAGATGCTCCACGAAAGCCCCAGCGGTGGGAAGCTGAAGCTGTGGCTGCTTGCAGTGCCCTGCTACTACTGGGGGAGCTTCCTCGGCTGGGGTGCTCCAGAGGGATGGGAGCTGGGGCAGGTGGAGCAGACCGCAGAAAATGGTGTGGATCTCTGAACGGCAGCCCTCGGCACTGCAGGAGTTGCACTGGATTTCAGAGTTCCTTCCCCAAGTGATGAGAAACAAAACAAGGCTTGTTTTAAAAAAAGAAAAGGAAACCTTACTTCCTGCTAAAGATTTGAAAACATTGGTGGGGAAGGGGACGTAAGAAGAATGAAGACGTGTCATGTGCGTGGAGCAGCTCCCCAGGAGGAGTGTGACCACTGTGCCCTGCCAGCGTGGACTAATACAAATAAACTTTAAAAAACAAGACGAAAACCTCCATAATCCTTTGCTTAGAGGTATCCCTTGTGTTGTTTGCATGTACTACGATTTCTTCTATTTTTCAGTCCTTTTTTTGCATATATATGTCTTAAAAATTGCAGATGATGATGAAATCATCTATCTAGTTTTACAGTCTGAGTTATAAAAACGGGTATATCACAAACCTGCTTGGTTTATATTCTTGAGTAATTCCTCCCTCTTTCTCACACAACTTAATTTTGCATAGAATTGTGATCTGGAGATACTGTAATTGGATGATTTTCCAATTTCCTTTTTTTTTGTGTGTGTTATAAACAATGTATAACTTCTTGGCTACTCTAAGTAGGTACATTCCTTGAAAAGGGCGATTTTTCATGCCTTGCCCTTGCAGTTTATGAAACATACCCTCAGAAGCTGACCTGAGACTACACTCTCCCTGTGTCCCTCCTCTCCAGGGTGGTTATAATTTTTAAAAACTCTCCTCAAACTTTTGGTAGATGAAAGAGATATATGGTTGTTTTGATTTTTATTTACTTGGTTTCTAGTGAGGGGCAATACTTTATGTTTGTTGCCAATTCATATTTCTTTTTTTCTGAGAATTGCTTATATGGAGGCATTGCATTTGAGACTTGTGTTATTGTTAACCTGTAATAATTTTTAATGTATTAAAAAATAAATTTCTTATCCTACCTGGGCAATGGTTACTCCATTTAACATTTGCCTTTGATTTTAGGCTATGTTTTAAAAATCAACATTTAAAAAAATTTTATGTAGGCAAATCTATCATTCTTTTCCTATATAGTGAACTCTGTCTTTACCTGTATTCTGAAAAGTGCTTTAAAAAGTCAGATAAATACCTGTTTATATGCTCTTACTATGTGCTCTTTATGTTTATCTCCTGAATCTGTCTGCAATTCACCGTGAAATATAACAGGAGCTAATAAAAAAGATGTGCGCTCCTTGCCCAAGCAGTTGAACGTTAGCCCCACACTGTGGTGAGAGGCCCGCCCTCCCATCGATGTGAGGGTGGCCCCCGTGGCAGGCTCACTTCCTGTGTGTAGTGAGCATATCAGCGCTGGCTGCTGGTTTTCTGTTTGGTTCCATGAGTTTTCCTACTCACCCCCATCCAAACATCCTCTAGTTATCCTGATTTTAAAGCAAGTCTTGTCTTGCAGCAGGGTTAGGAGACAGGAAGAGCTTTCGAGGGGTCACAGGGACCCTCACTGCCTCCCTCTGACAGTGGGGCCCACGGTTCCCCACCTGTGAACGGGGATAAGAAGTGTCGGTCTCTTTCGTAGGCACTGAAGGGTTGGGAGTACGTTCATGAAATCCCTGTACACAGATACTGTTCTGACACTTACTCTTTCGAGGTCCAGCTCGGACGTCCACAGGCGTTTGCTCTTGGCGTGTCCGCTGTGTCAGGCCGTGTTAATCTGGCCCTCACTGCTCCTGTAACTCTGTTTTCCTCGTGTCCACTTGTCCCCTCAGTATGTGGCAGCAGCGCCACGCCCGGCTCCAGTGGCTGGTGATTGGCGACACCCCTGCTCCTGTGGATCTGGCCTTTCAGTGGCATATGGAGACTGAATAATCAAGAGTATTTCCGGTCGAGTTCAGCGCCAGGAGGACTGTGAAGCAGAGTGTTGGCAGAGGTGTGGCTGAGCCTGAGGTGGGAAGGCAGCCTCCCCAGACCCAGGAGAGGGAGGCAGGCAAAGGCACAGGGGATGCAAAGGCCTGGATGGAGCCCAGAAGTGAGCACAGATGCAGGCAGTGTGGGCAGGGAGGGAAGAACGCTTCTGGCGTGAGGCTAGAGAGCAGGGTGGGTGGAGACAGCTGCGAAGCTGAGGTGACTTCCCAGTGTGTACCCCAGTTCCCTGTCCACGTCCTCCAGCACACCCCTCAAGGCCCGGCTAGGGACATGCCCCCCCCTCCTGTGGGTGGCCTGGTCTTTTCTGAGTGCCTGTCCCTCATCCTGCTGCCTCCCTGGTTTTATCCTGGGTTTCTCCTGCCCTGACTCCCTTGGGTGCGAGCTCCTCAGGGCCAGGGGGCCGGGACATGGGCTGCTTCTCTGTCCCTCCTCGGTGCGGTACAGTGCTGGGAACCTATGGGGAATATCACTTGCTGTTGTAGAAGGAAAAACAGCAACCCTCTTAGGATAAGGGTATTTACTTTTTTTTAAAAAAAAACAAGTTATTGGTACATTTTAGGTACACAATGATCACATTCGGCATAGGGATTTGTACCTGTACGTGAAATAACCTGGTTCTTTTTTCTTCCATTCCCCTCCCCTGCCTTCAACCCCCCTTCTCCCTCCTTTTTTGTGGGGTACTGGAGACCGAACTCAGGACCTTGCGCTTGCCAGGCAGGCAGTTGCACCACTGAGCTATCTCCCCAGTCCCTCCCCCATTTACAAAAGCTTCGCTTCCATTTTTTCCTTCTCATATTTTCCCTTCCCTCTTAAGCCCCTCCCCTTTCCCTGTTACCCTTCCCCTTTGAACACTTTCTTCCTATTTCACAATATTTATCAAACATTTAGGCCCTTACTTACACTCGTTTCTCATGCCAGAGAAACAATGCAATATTGGAATGTATGTGTCTGATTTATTGCACCTAAGAGTATGGTCTCTAGGTCCATCCATTTACATGGGAATGTCTCAAGCTTGTCCTTCTGTGTGGCTGAGTCATACTCCACTGTATAAAAACCCCACATCTTCTTTATCCATTCCTTGTTTGACAGGCGTGTGGGCTGTTTCTAAGAGTTAGTTATGACAAACTGTGCTGTTATAAACATGGGTGTGCTGATATCACTGTTGTATGTTTTTAATTCTTTAAAGAAGATATCAAGAAGGGGAATAGGTGGGTCAAGTGGAACCTCTAGTTTTTTGAGGAATCTCCACACTGATTTCCACAGTGGTTGCACCAGTCTACACTCCTGCCAACAGTGGAAACGGGGTCCTTTTTCCCACAGCCCCACCAGCATTTGCTATTGGTTGATTTCTTGATGAGAGCCATTCTTTCTGGGGTGAGATGGAATCTCAGTGTTGTTTTAATTTGCATTTCTTGAATGACCAGGGATGTTGCACATTTTTTTATATATTTGTATGCTTTTAGTACTTTTTCATCTGAAAAGTGTCTATTCATTTCAGATGCAGGGCATTTTATTTCTTGACTTTACCTTTTTATAAGTTTTCATAACAATTTTGACTAAAAAGCATAAATGTAGCTTGATGATGCCAATAAGCACAGTAAGATGGATGAAGTAAATGTGTCAGTGGAACCGGGCTTCATGTTCCACCTGGTGTACTTTGGTACTTTCAACATCACAGGTTAAGACCGCACTGAAAAGGAATAGTGAGGCAGAAATTCACAACAGCTCTTCTTAGGTTATGCACTGAAACATTTGTGTTGGCTAGAAATGTTCTTCATAAAGGCAGAGGAAAAAACGAGACAAGGTCTCACTGTGTAGTCCAGGTGGGCCTTGAACTCACAGTGGTCCTCCTGCCTGAGCCTCTCAAGTGCAGCAATTACAGGTGTGCACCACCACACCCAGTTAAAAAGCTAGTCTTTATTTTTTAAAAAAGAGTTACCTCTCCCAGCACTTTCCCCTCAGGTTAATTTGTTCCTTTCTACTGGCCCAACATGGCCAGGGCTCCTTTCCCTGCCCTTGAGGGCTGCCCTGGAAGGCTTGTCCCTGATGCAAGGTCACTTCCGGGGAATAGTGTCCCTTCTCTGCAGCCTGTCTGGCTGGCGCTGTCAGACCGGTCAGTTCCCTGGTGCTCAGTGAGGCACTCGGGGCTCGCCCTGCCATGTGCCTTGCAGCCCTTGCCCTGGGTCTGCTCTGGAACCAGCTCAGCCTGGCTCAGGCGGCGACATGACCCCTCTGTTGGATGCTCCAGACATGCCAAGACAACGCTGCCAAGTTCCTGAGTGTTAGAGGCATGGGTCGTAGCACCAGCAAAGACCCAACAGGACCGAGAGCAATGCTCAGGCTGCAGAGGTGTCGCTTGCAACCCAGGGTGTGTTGGGGTGGCCTTGGGAAGGAGCCTGGGCTGAGCCCGAGAGGGAGGCCGAGGTCAGAGCGGCCAGGCTCGAGGGATGTGGGTTTCTGCTGGGGCATTAGTGACCTTTGCCCTTCCTCTTCGGCACAAGAGTGGTGGCAGTGAGCTCATCTGATTGTGGCCCGACACCTGAGATGGTGAAAGCTTGTTGATTATTGGGCTGCTGTGGCAGTCACTGTGCTGCCGTGTCTGTGGCTCTTTTGTGGCTCTCTGCAGTGTTCACAGCCAGGAGCACGGTGCAATACTGCTTTCTCTCTTCAAGAAGTCCTTCGCAAAATTAGCATCTGATGGTTTACTTATGGAACTTAGTGATAAAGAAGTGGGAAAATAAATGCCACCTCCGATCTTTGTTCCGACTCCCACCGGTTCTGTGAAGGTCTTGTGAACACACTGGGTGTGTGCAGGACTCTCCCAGCCCCACCCGTAGCCCGGTAGTTACAGCAGATGCCCTCCTTTGTGACCCCCTTCTCTGGCTGTTTTCATCGGGGTCTCTTCTCCCCCTTACCCTGCTCCAGGAATCCAACATGGGTCCCCTCCCCAGCCCCGGGTCCCATCGGCTTCTCGCAGATGTCCCTGTGACTCTGGAGGGATCTCACAGAAATGCTCAGAAAGAACTTGAGGATTGCTGGATGCCCCAGATTGCTGCCCTCACCCTGGAGTCCTGCCTCCCAACTGACCTCAGCATTTCAGTGACAACTGTACCAGGATGCCATGTATTTGAACACAATGGTGATTTCTCCTGCTGGTTAAATACCAACGGATGGTTGAAAACAAGGGCACCTCGCAATCATTGCATGATTTATTGAGATGCCTGTAGTCTTAGCGATTCTAATTCCTTCTGGAAGTCCTGTAAGACTTTTGTTCCCAGTCAGAAATGTGCTCTCTGTAGCCAGGCATGGTGGCACATGCCTGTAATCCCAGTACTCAGGAGGCTGAGGCAGGAGAATTCTAGTGAGTTCAGGACCATCCTGGGCTACACACTGAGTTGCAGACCAGCCTGGACTATATTGAAGGACCTTATCTGAAAAACAACAACAACAGGAAGAACAACAACAATGAAAACAAACACAGAAAACCCTGTATACTTGGTATGTGCTTATGAATGTTGCTCCCAGCTAAACAAGTGTTCCTATATTAGTTCCTGTTTAAGTATGTCATGATGCATGTACTGGTGAGCGAGCTGCTTCTCTGTGTTGCATCCCTGTGGCCTCTTTCTCCCTGCTGCTGCTTTTATGGTGACCTCAGCAGCGGGCAGGCATGGTGGGTAGCTGAGCCGGTGGAGTTGCTCATGGGTCACTGTGTCTCGTGGTCCCTCTGCCCGAGGCACTTGGTTCTTGGGGGCCCTTCACTGTTCTTTATAGATTTTACCTGTGTTAGATCCTAGTGGGTCTGGCTCAGCATTTCTTAGCCTGTTAAGAATCTCTGTCTGTGTTAATGCATAAGTTGTTAATTGTAGCAGAAGACTGAGTTTGGGTCACAGGAAGGCTTCCAGCAGCCCACCGGCCGAGTGCCTGGGTATGCCCTGGACAGTGCGATGCCCTCTGCCGCCATCCTCTTGCATTCATGGCCAGCTGGAGATGGCCTTTGTTATGGTGGTAGAGAGTAAGAGCTCACCGAGGGCTAGTAGCAACTATTTCCCCCGAGGCCAGCCCCCCCCCCCCCCCC